>VDFB02142002.1:0-23462 GCA_007258455.2 Sequoia sempervirens
AGACATTTAGGTTCACAACCTACTTGTGCTATCTTTTTCTATTCAAATTCAAAGGAATGTTTCAGAACAACAAGCTTCAAAATCAACCCTATGGTAATAGGAATCCTAAGCAAAAGAAAATGGCTCCTATATATGAATGGACCACTGTTATAAGGTTGCATGATTCTCGAAGGAACTACAGTCATTTTGTAGACTAATTTTTGGCTCCATTGCATCGAAAAATTACAAATACTCCAATGCCTAGATTGCCTATGTCATGTAGAAACTGCATTAAACTAGGAAAAGAGATACAATTGGATGATTGGTACTTAATGGAAGAATATACTATGCTAAGATTTTATGGATTGTAAATACAACCATACAAACTTCCACTACATGTGACAGAAAGGGTTTTTGCTTTGGAATATGTAAGGCAGATGCAGAGTACTAATGAAAGATACTTTAGTGGTTAGGAGAAGAAGACCTTATTTCCTTCTTTACCATTTTCATGTGGAGGGATCACATTCGAGAGAAAATAATTTAGTGTGGCACATGATCTTTTGAATTTTTTTTATTTTGATGCTATTTGTCACTAGCAGTATGATACATGTGACACCATTAAATCAATTATTGTTCTCAATAAAAATGTTGGAAGTAGAATTCAACATCAAAGTAAACCCTTGCTTGAAAACTTGAGAAACAAGGATTCTTGGGATGAGGTCAAAGTAGCAATGGAGAAAAGTGCTACTGAGAATGGTATTTCTTTTAAATAATTATTAGCAGAAATTAGGGCATTGCATCGAAAGACAATTAAGAGGTACAATGATTTTTATGAAAAAAGTCATAAACCATCTAGTAGAGTAAAAATGCCAGATCCTCTAGAGAAGGAAGTTACAGAAAAAAATTGGTCATGATAAAAAGTTACTACCTTTTGGTCTATGAGGAAGGAGCTAGGTGATCTAAGAGCTCTTGCAGAGTATGGAGATAATGAAGAAGATCTTTAGTTTAGAAAATTATGGAATATAGAGCATTCAAATGAATGAGAAGATGAAGAAAGTGATGATGATAGGCAAGAAGAAAGCCATGTCAATTTCAAACTTGGTTTAAGTGAGGCCACAAAAGAAGCATTTACTATAGGAGCGACCATATCAGAAAAAATGGGTTATGAAGGTGGTCCTTTGGGGTCCCCAAGACAAGGCCCTTGGATGGTAATAGATGTAGAGCATGAAAACTTAGTTGATAAATCTAACCTTGGGGTTGGAGGTGAAAAAAGTAGACCCTGCAGGAGCATCCCCAAGGTCAATTTGTTTAAGAGCTTCAAAATCCCGTCCTCAATGGTGAACACAATCTCGCCCAGGACAATGCCCATGGTGGAGGGAGCTTAGTGCAACATAATTTCTCTAGTGGTGATGATATGGGTATTACGTACTACTAGTGGTCAACATGTGCCTAGCGAAAAAAAAATACACACACAAAAGAGGGACAACAACTAATGCTACCACATAAACAATAGGTGATCAGGGAAAAGGCATACAGAGAAGAGGCAAATAATTTTAGCCGAGGTCCAACTCAAGTCACTACTAGTGGATGCGACCACAAAGGAGTTATTTCAGGGGCACTCCCCAATTTCAGTTAGTCTGGTTACAACATCATTAACAACTACAAGTAATCCTATTCCTTCACCATTCAAGCATTCCATTGTTCCTTCATCCCCGAGTTTTGATTACATTAAAGAGTTTAAAAAGAAATCAGAATTGAATAAAAAAGAAAAGAAGCAACTGATGGAGAGTGTGTCTACTCTAACTTTAGAGCCTACAACAACCATGGTATTACCCACATTTGACACAAGTAAATAAATCATGGAGTACACATTTCTTGTTCCCACAGTTCAAAACAGACCAGCAAATCAAATGGCTCCATCTAAATTCCAAGTGAACAATTTTCAATTGGATTTTTCTGGACTCAGAAATACTGATAAAATGTCATCAAGAAGAACAATGATTGAGTTATTTTTATCATTATAAAAGAAAGGAAGCTTGCAAACTCAAATTCAGAGTTACAAGCGAGACCTAGAAAATGGAAAACAAAAGGAAAGCAACCATGGGATAACAAAGAGCAATGGAATTAGAAAAAAGAATCTAAAAAAATATACCACATTAACAAAGAGGGATAAGCCAGGAATGAGACTACCGTGAATGAACTAAAAGCAAGGCTAGATGGAAGCAACAAGAAATATGATGAGGAAAATCCTTTAGAAAAATTAAGACTAAGCATTGCAAAGTAGATACTGATTGAACAAAAAGTGGAGAAGGAGAAAAGAAATGAAAGATTGGAGCTGAGTGGAAGCAAAAAATGAAATTAAGTCTTGTCAAAATAAGTTATCTGCATTTTGTAGTGAAACAATGAGGCATATGAAACAAAAGATCTAGGATGAAATAATGTAGGGGATTGATCATTTGTGACATGTTTCAATTGATTGATGCTACCAGATAACATCATAATAAGCTCAACAAATATTTAATGGAGATTAAAAATGTGTTGGAATTAGAGAAATCAACAAATTAAATTCAACAAATAGTCTATAAATCCAGTGACAATGTTTTGAAATCAAAAGGGACTACTAATCGACTTGCTATATCAATGACATTGTCATATGTCATTGAAAAGTGTTTGAGAATGTGTGAAACAGAGAAATATTTGCATTTGGCTGCAGACAAGATGAAGAAGGTGGATGAAAAGGTAAGGAAGTTCACATAGCTTGGTTTTCTAGAGGCTTTTGACACAAATGAGTGATTCGTTGGAAATAATGATTTCCGAAAGAAGATGGAGGATGCAAGGAAGATTGATTTGGACCAGTTTCCTCAGAACGCAGATGTGGTGACCTATTTGGATTCTATCAAACCATTGCTAACCCTGAATGCAAAATTGAATGAAGAATCCAAGATAGGTTCTGATTTGAATCATGAATTGTTAACAAATATTCAAGTCAAACAACATCAATTAAAACAAATGACAATTCCAACACTTCGAGAGTGGAAGTTTCTAGAAAAGGTGATGTAGTGATTTAATTTTTGATAATATGAATTTCCAAGTTGCAACTTAGCTCTGCGTAGAGTTGTCTTTGAGTAATATTTTTCATTTCCAATGCCTCTATGTATTCCTCATGTGATAATCAATTTAAAAACTCAAATTCAGACTTGAGTAATGTGTTGATGTTCAATTATCTCTATTATTTATTATATCATTTGAAGAAAATTTTTGGTAGTGGTTTCAACTTCTAGATACACTTTAAATGATTGTTGATTTTCAATGTGGTATATGCTACTAATACTATTGTTAATATGTTATTAATCTAATAAGCATTGAGTTGAGTGATGAATCATTGAGCACATGCTCAAGTTTTACTTTTAACACAATTAAAATATGAACTATAAAGTGATTTTAATTCTAGGTATCCATAATCATAGTGAAATTGCATTATAGTTCACACATCAATACTCAATCTCCATGACTAATTAGCATATCCACTAAACATTTATATGAATTCATGTCATGGATTATCTATTATTGGAATTGGAATGATGGATTTTTGGTTAATTTCATTGTCGTGGTTACTATCACTCAAAGTCGCGGTTTTGGTGCTTTTCCTAACCTTAGTTGCTAGTCCTCAGAGTTTTATAACCTTGTCGCAGAGCTCTAAATTTTCATAACTCCCCAATTCCATGACATGGTTGATGGTTCACTTTGTTGAGTTGCAAGTCTTTCTTGGTCATCTTTCTATTCGGTGGGTCGGAGGTTTGGAAAACTTAAAAACTTTAGACTTTGGTTCTAAGGTTCCAAGTTTCAACGACCACATGATATTATGGACTTATCTTGCCTTAACCTTTCAAAGGCACCATCATTTGACACCTCATTGAATGCTATGTACAGACTAATGTAAAATATAAAATATAATATAAAATATAAAATATCACAATTTCATGGAATACAACATAAAATATCATCAACTACAATTTGACTTTGGAATATGATTCATGAAGTACAATATAAAATAAAATATCATGAAGTGAAATGATTCACAATTTCATTGAATACAATATAAAATATCATCAACTATAGTATGGAACAATGGAATCTGATCTTGGGATCCATGAAGTGCAATATAAATACCTAAAATTTGCTAATTCTATTCCATTTCCCAAATGGACTCGGGGTCCTCAAACCATCGTTCATCATCAGATAAAGTAAAAGAGTCGTCTTTAATTTGATTCCAAGTCTGTTCTTCATTTTCTTCGGCCTTTGTCTCAAATTCAACATTCATTGTGTCATTTTTTGTCAATGTCATTTGTCTGAGTCTTGTTGCCACTGCCAGTGCCACCAGTACCAACCTTTGGAATTGGAGTGTTACACAACCCAGTCCCTCTTCTTTCGCATGTGGATCTCCAGATTGCAAGTTGCCTTTCAAAAGGAAACTTTTTGACATTATGCATAGTTCCTTTCATCCTCAAGAAATTTCCCAAATTATTGTCTAGTTTGTTTCTTAACTTTGATTTCAAAAACCCCAATGTACTGAAAAATATCTCATCCTCCACCAACCCCAATATCATTGTTTGACATAAATCAACAAGTTTGAAATATTCTGATATCGAACCACACAATATTTCACTATGACCTAAGTATGTCCAATTTTTTTTTATTGATCTCGATTCAAAGGCCTTGTCCTTGCCCATGGATTTATACTAGTCCTTCATAGCTATTGCAAAATCCCTACATTGTTTTCTAAGCTTAGGTTCATCTAAAATTCCTTCTATGTTATGCTCATTGTATGTTACAGTTTTCAAAAATTGTTCGATCAAGATTTTTACTTGAGCATGAAAATATTTTGGGTTATCTCAATTTTCCCAAAATTGAGGATACACAATACTCATGGCTTCATGTATTTCATGTCGAGGGAATCTTTCACGAATCTCTGAGGAAAGAGATTTTTTAATTTCCTTCAAATTATCACCAACATATTTAACAATGCCCCGAAAAATCTCCCTTTGCTCAATAGCTACTCTACCAGCACCCTACATTCACATTGGTACATTTGTATCCTCATAATCCACCTACAGATGCATAAGTGGCCACTTGCATTAAACTATAGTAAATAAATACCAGGATCATTCAAATCAATAATTTGTTTTACATGAAGCCATCAGCTATTTGTGTTAGGATCTAGATATAGATGGATTATATTGTATGAAACCATACTGATTGGCATATTCACACTACTATCATACATAAGTTCTATCTTGGAGATTTCTTTCACAAGCTTGTCTCATCACATCCAACATGAGGAGAAGACTAGTTAAAGTCAAGAGTACTTATATTGTTTAACCCATGTAAGAGGTTAGAAGCTTTTTCTACTATGTTACGATGCTCGTACATCACTCCAATCAAGGATTGATATTCTGAAAGAACTCGTTGCACTGGTCCATGCAGGGAGATCCATATGGTATCGAAATCCTTGAGAAGCTTGTTTGCTAGTGTTATTCCCCCAACGTACCATTTAGACCTGCACAGCGGCATGCATGGATCCTGACCATTTTCGAATTCCTGATAACGAGGAAACCCTTGCTCTGCACCTTTGAACGCCAAATTCATCTTTGTGGGCCATGTAGTGAATCTTCGCCATGCATGGTGCAATGCTAAATTTGTATTTCTAGAAAACACCGACATACTCTTTCGTCTTAATCAATGTATTCCATCACCCCACACACACCAACTTGTAATTTTTAACTCATCCATACCAGAATTTCTTATTCAGTTGGGACTTAGTTCAAATATATTTTGTGATGTTGAACTATCCTTCATTTTATTAACACAGAGAAGATGAGCTTGGCGAACACGTTGTTGTACAGTATACAAATGCATACAGAGCCAAGAAGTATTGTCTACCTAAAACTTCATCAAAAGATAATGCAATAAAATTTGACTCTTTTACTTTATGCTTTAAATCTTCCTTTTCCACTGCAGCAAGATAGTTTTCACATTCCCATCCAGTGTTTACTGACCAATGTGAGTAGGGATAGTGAGGAACATTCAAATAAGATAATAAATTAGAATATTCGTGCCTCGTAGACGCCTTCATGGACAAAATACATGAAACAACACCCCATCCGGTTACTTTTACCGTATTTGTTGTTTCCACTGCTTCCAAATTGCTTCCCAAGTAAAATCTTTACATGCAACATGTTTGAAATTATTTTTTCATGCTCTTCATAATCTGCAAACATAAATTCTAACATGAAGACATTCTTTCTTTGATTTCCATCATACGACTGATTTTTCCTTTCCATCTATGATTTGTTTTTCATAAACTTTACCGATATGCTTCTCTATAGTGTCAATCTTTAGTTGCAACGTCTTAGTTGTTCCACATTTCCAACTACAAATATTACATTTGGCCAATGTTACCTTTCCAATATCATTTGCATTGCCAATCCCCACTGGTACCATGAATGGGTATTTTGACAACCAACCAAGTTGAAAACTCGTTGTCATTTCCCACTTGTGCCCCCTTTTTGGTTTATTTTTGCTTTTCTTGCTACCAACATCATCATCCTCATCCAATTCAATTATCTCATTCCTAGTTAACTGGCCTGCGTGTCCCTTTGGAACATCTTTTTGTGTGTGGTATTTGCTATCTTGATTTGATACATTTTGATTTAAATCAATGACAATCTCAAGTTGACCTTCTAGTGGCAGTGAGGTATTGGGAATGCTACCAATATTTGGTGGAATAGTTGATGATGTAGCTCCATCTTGACTTGATGGATCAAAAGCTCTGGAAATTCCAAAGTAAGACTGTATGGTATCGCTTAAGTTTTTGCATTTTGATGCCCACTTTCACCACCCCAAGAGCCCCAGAGCAGCAGTGAATCCCAGGAAGCGGTGGGAGTCACCACCCCCAGGGAGCAGGCAGTCTGAGAAGCGAGCATGAGTCTTTCACTGACTCTCAGGTGCAACAGCTCACTGCTGCCTGCCACCAACATATTGATCTCGATTCACCCAACATATTCACCCCCACTCACTGAAACCCCAGAAAGTGTCTCTTTGCTTCATGGATAGAGAATAATAATATAGATCCCATTCCCCACCACATCATCTTGAGATTGCAGCTAAAGAATGGAAAAGAGATAAAGAAACCATATTATAACTAATAACACTATGAAGAAATGATCACTCACTTTTAAGTCTATGTTTTGGCTTGGCTGACTCCAGCTCAAATGATACATCTTCTTCAATTGCATTTATTTCCTATCTTCAAGGAAATCGGATTGCACAATATTCCTTTTAGTTATTTATCAAAGATTGTGTGAACAGAAATGCAATAGGAATTTATAAGTAGTGTGATAAGTTTTGTTCTTTAAAAATGATGTAGAATCACATATCAAATTCAATACCATGGAATATAATATAATTTTTTTGGCATTTTCTAAACTTAGTCTCTAGTCCTCAGAGTTATATAACCTTGTCACGGAGTTCTAAATCTTCATGACTTTGTGATTCCCTGACTTGGTTGATGGTTCACTTTGTTGAGTTGCAAGTCTTTCTTGGTCATCTTTCTACTCGGTGGGTTAGAGGTTTCGAAAACTTATTATTATAAATAATAAGTTCAGAGTTTGGTTCTAACTTCTAAGGTTCACTTTGTTGAAGCAAGAATGGAAAAGAGATAAAGAAAACTTATTATTATAACTAATAACACTATGAAGAAATGATCACTCACCTTTTAAGTCTACGTTTTCGGCTTTCACTAACTTTCGAATCGAGAAGTAGAACCTCAGAACTGAACAAAATGTGTAAGAATAAATGACACTTTTGATTGTATTTATATCAATCCATGATTCCATATTTGGTGAATTCCACGGGATTTTAAATGGTATATTAAAAATTTGGCAAATCTCGCATGCTTATACAATGATATGTTGTAATTTTCAAGGCGAAATGTGTCCTCAAATGTAATTATTTTTTAATGTTATTGGCGAAATAGGTCCTCATGAGAAACTATTTATAAATTTTAATTGGTGAAATGGGTCTTCACAAGCAACTATTTTGTAAATTTTAATTAGCAAAATGGGTCCTAATACAATGTTGTTTTAATAGTATTGGTGAATATGTAGGTGTTTTATTAAATGCTTTCGAGATTGTAGGCAAAAATATTAGTCAGTCCAATTACGCGTAGTTTGACAATGGTGAATTTGTTGCTTAAATATGCCTCATAAAAAACTCATTGGCAAATGGACATGCATTGTACCTATATTTCATAAAATTCAGGCAATTTGGACACCCTATTGGGTGCGAGAAATTCACCAATTTTGACTTGGCCGATTCCTAGAATTCGCCAATTGGTGAAGATTCACCACTAAAGTTTTCCCTAATATGTAGAGAAGGATATGGATAGAAATAGATAGAGAGATGAGTGAGAGGGATATTAAGTGAGAAATAAAGATGAAGATATAAAGTAGAAGAGGTGGAGGGAGAGATGGAGTGAATAAGATAGAGAATGAAGAAGGGTGAGAGAGGGAAATCATATGTATAGGGATAGAGATAGAGAAATAGATGTAGAGAGATATATATAGAAAGAGATAGAGAGAGGAGTGAGAGAGAGAGAAAGAGATGGAGGTAGACATAATGAGGCATAGATAAAGAGGGGGAGGGAGAGATAGGGAGATAGAGTTAGAGGGGGCAAGAGTGAGAGAGAAAGAAGGTGATAGAGATAAGTAATAGAGAGGTAGACATAGGTGAAAGTATAAAGAGAGAGATAGAGGCAGGGAAGGAGAAAGAGGGAATGTTTGTATATGAGTAAGAAAGAGATATGGAGGATGAAATAGAGGGGGGGAGACAAAGAGGAATGGAATAACTGAGAGACAGAATGGAGATATAAATAGGAAGAAATATAGATAAACATAAGAGGGAAAATGGAATGAGAAAGAGGGAGATTATGATAGAGGGAGAGATTGAGAGATAGAAAGATAAAGATATAGGAGGTGATAGAGAGAGAGGTAGAGAGGAATATATAGAGGGGGCAAGAGTGAGAGATAGGTGGGAGGAAAAGGGAATGTATGTATACAATATTTATATTTCATAATATGCATCATATTTCATAAAATATGTAATAATAAATATAAATTAAATATATTTTCCAATAAATATAATATGTATTTTAAAAATAAATATAGAGAAATATTAAACTTCTAATATATTTAACATTTTAATCATTTTAATAAATATACTCTATATTTAAAAAATAAATATTAAACTTATAATATATTTAACTATTAATATCTATAAGAAGTTAAATTATATTTATATTTAATAATGTATAGTCTATATAAATATTAAATAGAAAATATCTAAATATTATAATATTATGCTAAAAATAGTTAAATTATTAAATATATATAATAATAAGTATTAAATAAATTTTATTAATTTTCTAATATTTGATGTGTAGATAATATTATAATATTATTTAATTAAATGTAATTTTAAAAATAATATAAATGTAATATAAATATGTTAAAAAAATTAACTCATTCAAAATGTTATATCTCGACATTATTTATATATGTTATTTAATAAGATAGATATGCTAGTTTATAATTCATTCAAATAATTATGAACAAAAGAACAATCCCTAAACATAAAGCTTTGCTCTCATTATACACTTTAAATCTAAATTTTAAAAATTTAGCCTCAACATTTTTAAAGCATTAATAATACACCATAGGACATACATAAAATGTGAACTCAAGGTTACCAATCTCACAAAATCAAATCAAAGGAATTGTCCTGCATTCTCAAATTTTCATAATTCATTCAAATAACTATGAGCAAAACATCTTCACATTATAACTCTTTTGCATTTGTCAAGAATAAAGTTTGTCATTGTAGTGCTGAAATTGTCATTCTTCATCAAAGTGGGTTTTATGCAAAACATCTTTGCATACCAAGAAAATAACTCATTTGGATTTGTAGCATTATAGAATGAAGGATGAAGAGGTCAAGACCAAATGGTACAAAGAGAGCTGAAGTTGTAGCTTATTAATTGTTGAATGCTGGATTTTTCCATTAATAGTCAATTGGATCAAAGGTCCCTAAAAATTGATTGTGATATTTTGATTCTCAATTAATTGAGATTAGAATCTAAAAAATAATGGGGTTTAATAATTAGTCCAATTCTTAGAATACAATTAATGTAACTTATAAACTTTTCCATTCAATACAATGTTCATATGTATAAATGATAGTCATTCAACTTTGTTTAGTTAAATATCATACATATGTGGTTGTTCTCTACATTCCTATAATATAATCCAATTATATAAAATGATACAAAATAAATTTATTATTACAAACACACACAATTTTTTTTAAATGAATGCCTACAAAGTGATATATCTCAACGTATTCTATATAAATTATCGAATAAGATAGATAAGCGAGTTGTAGACCAATCAAAAACTAATTTTTTCTCAAAAAAGTAGTTTTAAAATTTTTAATATTTAAATAATTTAAATTGATACTTGTTATAGATAATAAGTAAATAAACAATTAATTCAATATCAATTGATAGTTTGTTCTCCTCTAGCTCTCTTACATCCTAATGATGGATCACAGAGTGTGATTTGAAATGTTGATGCAAAAATCTCATACACAATCAAATCTAGAAGATAATTTGAATTAGAAAAAAGTGACACATGGCGTCGAGTTATTTTTGGTGAGCGTGATGCATGTTGGTTCATATAAGAAAGTGGATAAAAAAGTAGTAGTGGCCAAACTTTGAGTTGAGAACACTATATATTAATTTCTCTATTTTTTTTGCATTCACAATGCGTTGTATTTTCCTGGTTGGAGTGAATGGAAAGAGAAAAAATATCATTTTTATCATTTTTCTTTGTTTACATAATCTTGGTATAGCAAATGGGAAAGTGTAGAGCCATAAACAAATATGGCAGGGCATAAAAAAGCATTTTATAGCCATTTAAATGATTGTGCAAGTGAATAAAACATTTTCATAGGGAACACAAATAACACTACTGTTGCTACTAACCAACCTCATGGTGTGGCTATGGAGAAAATTGATGTTACTATTCAAAAATAGTTGGAGATAGGGATAGTTACCCCTACAAAGCCTATGAAAGAGAATGACACCTCATGCATTTACTCTTCCCAACCAATTGGTGTGGATGACCTCATTGGGGAAGCCACTAAATTTGTGATCCTCACTCCAGACTCTAAGCCCTTTGCCTCTGAATCTTAGTTGGATGGGGTTAAAAACGAAGACTAATAGACTCTAAAGAGGAAAACAAGAACCAAGAAAGTGGATGTGGGGACAGATAATAGAGTGGGAACCCCCAGAGAGATTGTCAAGGCACAAAGCTACAACAAGGGAAAACGCTAGTGGAAGACAGTCAACCCTGGACTGTAACATACAAAAAATCTCATGTTTCAATTATATCCCTTACTATCCAAATTAACTTAATAGAATCAAATCTATATAAAACAGTGTGGGAAAAGAGTAATACTTTAATTACTTTCAGCTCTATTTAAATGGAATAACATACATCCATGAATCAAGTGTATCAAAACAAGGTTATGTCATTTTAAGATATAGCCATATAGTCTTACACAAGATTTGTCATATCATCAATGCATGTAAATTCAAATGTTGTAAAACAATAGCAAAATCATAAATGCAACCACAAGGAATCCATAACATAGAGATTTCATGACTCGAAAACCCTCGTAGGGATGAAAAACCACTCGTCAAAAGTGCCTTACTAGCTTATTGAAATACCTCATCGGTAGAGCCTTGATGCCTACAAAATCTCAATAGTTACAAGATGCCTTACAAGCAATGGTCATACTGTCTCATTGACAAGACCATTCATTACATAATTATGGCTATCATAAGTGTCTCATATATCAAGGAGCATTGGAAATTCTTTTTCTAGTCACATAAGTCTACACACAACATTTTCAAGTTTCACCGATGTATTATCCCTACATATGAAATTTAGATAGTGCCAACATTGTCATGAATGGTTCCCGAGTATTTACAAATGGGACACATATACTGAAATACATAAACCATTCACATTCTGATTATAACTTCATAGAGAGTTCAACAATAAGTGAATAAAACTATAAAAGAGTTAAGAAGGTATACATTCAAATGCAAATAAAACATGAAATCAACTAAGTGAGGGAGTTCCATAGTTCTCCTTACATACTTGATAAACCATGATGCATGAGAGGAGTGCCACCATTAAACCTAATATTCAATAAGGTAAGGTACGGTTTATCATTTATTTATCTTTTTATAAAATTACCAATTCAATTCAAGATATCTAATATGCATAGATTAATTGCAATCTAATTCTATATATATATATGTATAAATCAAGTGTCATAAATATCTCCCATTTTCATACCCAATTCTTTAACTTTGTCCTCCTATAAGCATATCACATTTAGAATATTTTCTACAATAGAAATTCTTAAATATATTTAAATTAAATATAATTGACATTTAATCTTCCACTTTAATTTACTTTCTTTACTTTATTAACTATTTATTAAATATCTATTCCTCCTGAAGTACACTTATAGTTATTTTCCAAGAAGGAATATAAAATTAGAAGTCACATATCAAGGTTCCCTAGAGTACTATCGTTATCACGGTATCATTAAAATAATATAAATGTTTGACACAATGCTATAACATTAATAAAATTGAATCCAACTTCTAGTATGTACAATTGAATGAAATGTATAAATATCAAAGTTTTTACTTAATACTTATTAGCGAATTGTTAAAACACTACAATGAAAAATGAGGAAGTATGCACAAAACTATTATAAGCTTGTTAAATATTAGACCTTTTACCTGCAGTTGAATCTATAGTATCTCTAAATAGAGCATTTTCAATTTTAATGTATTGGGAAATTATTTTTACAAGCACTTATAAGGGAGGTAGAATTGATTTATGGGTCATTAATCAGATTGGAAACATAGAACTTGAGTTAGAGTGACCATAAAAATAAGGCCATTTGAGAAGGTTCTCATATGAATACCACCACAAAAGTTTAAGATCGTCACTATTTTGATTTGTGAAGATATGGTGGTCATGTAAGTATAACAAATTTTTGATAGAAGGTGCCTGATCTATTTGGCAATGGAGTTGTTAAGGCCATTATCAATGGAAGATGATGGAAGACGCTAGCCATAAACTCTTCCCCTAGTTTGAACATACTATACATCGTCCCTAACTCATCTTCATCCATAAAATTGTGCTTGCCATCCTTCCATAAACTTATATGTGCATGGAAACCAAAGCCAATCTCGATTGGGAAGTACTTGGACAATAGTCCCAAGGTTGGCCAAGTGTTGAGTGCATGTCAACCAACACCCTTTTCTCTTGGTCATACCAGAACATATAATGTTGATATATTAGGCATTAGTTGGATCTCACCCACAAAATGGAAGATGGAAAACTTTAGCATGGCTATATGGAAACAAAGTCATATCCATATTTGCATATTACAAACCTATTCCATGATCCCTGGCTACTTGAATGATTTAGATTCTTCCAATTACTCTTTCGATATCTCTAGTTAAATCAAAGAAAGAATAGTAGGACTTTTGATAGACTGAGAGAAGAGATGGGGCTCGAAACCATCTCTGAGACTAGTTGTTTCTCATGCAAATAAAATAATGTGAAGGCTCAAAGTCAAGGATTATTATTTCAATAAACTATAATATCTAAAGACCAAGTGCAAAATAAAGGTGTGCGAACATTCTACGCATTTAGGTTTTATGATTTTGATATTTCAGAATAACAAATAATGTGCCAACTATTTATTGGGGTTCTGGATGCCTCAAATAACAAACTACTATATAGCATTCCAATAAATCATAAACTAGGTGAGAAGAACAAAAGAAATAATAAAAAGGAAGAGGAGGAACATACTAGTGAGCATTCCTATCCATCACAACAGCTCAAGCAGATACAAATAACCTCCCATGCCTATGCGAACACAAGAGGTAGTTGCTACCCTCCTGAGGCCAAAAAATAAAAGAGTAACAATGCCGATAGTTTCCTCAACGGCCTCTAGAATGCAAAACGCCCTTTAGTTCCCAAGATTTGGAATTTAGATAGGCTCCCTTAGCAACATAAGCCATTTCTATAAATTTGAAGGTGATTCCAAGGCAGCGAATGAAAATAAAGACTATAGAACAAGCATTGGAGAATGCAACCCATTGAACATCCCCATCATTCTTCTCGTCATTCCTCGGAAATCATAGCAGATGCCAACTCCTTAAATTCTTAAGTGATCTGTCTGAGGGGTCTTGTCTCCTTCTCCTCCTTTTCTGTTTTTGCTATCCTTCCCAGTTCCCATTTTTCCGTTATATGTTGCAGAGAAAACAAAAAAATTGTGAAAACAATTGTGTGTTTCCATTATGGATTTTCCCTTCCTTTAAAGATTTCCAACCGAATCTTGAAAATAAATTATAAGATTTATTTTATTTTATTTATTTATTTTTCCACATATTTATCCTCAGTAAATATTAAAGAACTACCATTTTAATTGCATTTGAAATAATTATCAATTGCAAATAAAGTAATTATCCTAAATAATAAGAATTATTATTTAATTAAAAAAATAATAATTAATTCTTTTATTTCCTTTCTCTTTTATTCCACTATTAATTAATTTAATTAAAAATATGAATAATATACTCATTCACTAAATTAAATATTAGATGCCTTAAAATGATAATATTGAATTATAAATTACTTTTTGAAAATAGGGGTCGTGACATCCTTCCCCCCTTAAAGAATCATTGTCCCGATGATCAACTTGTTACCTCTACTCAACAATGTTCTCTCCATTGTGATGGTAGTGGTCTTTCTATGACACTCATGAAAACAACATTGCACTTTAGTCCACGTTAGTACCCATTCAAATTCAAAAATTCTTTAAAAAAGAAATTCCTCCTCATCTTTATAAGATTTAATCATCTTAATGCTTAGGTAAAAGAATCAATTTTAACTATCTTCTTAACGTCAAAATACTGTTCATGCACCTGTATACCTGTTCTTACCATGCCCTTGTGGTTTGACAGGCTGGTCAAGTTGCTTGTGTTTCCTACATTTGATATTCCTATCTTTTCTTATACACACTTGTGCTATTCCTTTCTCATTCAAATGTCAATATCTCATGGGAAGATCAAATATTGCAAATAAAATGACTACTACTTGGATATATGAATAGTTTTAAACTAGGTCACAACTTGATCATAAGTATGTAGAAATGCAAATAAAATTTGTCTGCATACCTTCTTTAACGAATGATAGTCTTGTGTGTCTATATATCATCGACGCACGTTCTCAATTCACCAAGGTGTATTTTCCTTGCAAAATGATTCTCATATAGAGACTCATTTACGATCGAAGATCATCAATATACATGAATCAAAAGCAACAATAATTAAATAAAAACATATAATCTATATACATGTTATATCTCCACATGTGCAAGTGCATCCATCATATATTAGTATGTTTACGAATCACAACACTCTTACCAATGCTAGTGCATCATACAAGCAATATTCAAGTAATGATATGTCATACATAAACTTTGAAGTCTCTAACTATCACTCCACTCATGGTTCTAAAGTCAAAGTCAAAAACATCAAAAAAAATTTATACCTCTTTACTCTATTTTACCTTAATGTTGCAAGGCCGAGGTATGTTTACTTGGATACCGCTTTATAACAACAAAGATTCCTATGGCTAGCATCCATACACTTACATGCCTCATTAGCACATCATGTCTTCATCTATTCACTCTATTGATCTTTATCTAATAAAAGAATGTATCTAATTCAATTTACTTCATACAATCTTCTATCTTATACAAATCTTTTTCATATTCAAAGATATTTACTAATGGAAGGAGAACAATTATGATTGTTTTGTTAAAGCATGCCCTTTCGCATGGGATGTCAAGAAAATTGTTTCATGCGATGAATAACAAACGTCCATACCCTATTATCACATCATTCATGAGTAAACTAAAACCGTTAAACAAAGAGATCTCGATCCATGAGAAAATGCAAATAGGCCAGCGGGGTCTTTTACCTTGCGGTCGGCAACGCGCCAGAGCAGAGATCCGGCTGAGTTACAAGATCATCAACATAATTAAGAACTATCAGCACAGATGGGAATTTTATTTATTGAAAAGGAAAAATGTTTCGGGTGATTTGCCAGCAACTAGAATACCAGGATGTTGGAATGATGCATGAGAGAGCTCAATCTGCAGTTGAGTTACTAGGATTTAGCAACAAATTAGAATTTTGATTTATAATTGGAAATAGCATTAATGTAATTCTTTATATTTACAAATGCTTGAGGATGCATAGAAAGAGAAGTCTGAAAATCGGTACTCCAATTGAAGAATCCAAATTCATACAATGATCCATCACGGTACATGGCCATTTTGCAGATTACATAAGAATAAAATTTAATCAAATGCCTTCCACTTGCTTGGGTGGTGTCCATGAGGCGAGAGGGTCCCAGTCATGATTCCGAGGGTGGCATGCCCACCGAAAACTAGAAACCTCTTCGCCGGGATTCAACCCTAACTTGAAGAGTGCCCAGAGCTCTACATGAGGTGCCTAGAAATCAATAGCAGCAGTAGGGAGGCACCGCGATGCATACGATATATATATATATATATATACTTATATACATGCGCCATATATATATATATATGCCTCGCCATACTCTCTCTTTCACTCTCTCTCTCTCTCCATGAAATTCTAAACAAATTCATTATCCGCTCACAGCCAATTTCTTCGGCCGAAACGCTAGCCATGGAAGAAAAATTTACGTTGCAGTCATGGGAAAGAGAGATCACCTTCTCTGTTAATCCACATTCGACATCTTGTCCGAGAAGGTAAGCTTAAAATTTATCACATACCACATTTCCAAGTAAGGAGATGGAGGTACATCCATAACATGAAATATATATTCATAACATGTATTCCATGAATTATCCATAAATGCTCAAGAAATTTCATATAACATTGTCAATGTACATACACCAATAAGAGTGTTACAAGTCATCTATTTCAATGATACAATAAACAAGAATACATAACCTCTGGTGCCTAACTTACACAGGGTATGAATACATAATTTACTTATAGTGCCTCACTCACACAAATATGGAACATGTCTCGTACACAATGTGCATTACTCATTCAAGTTTTCATAAAATGAATATGATAAGTGCATCTCTCTCACAAGTGCATTGCTTGCACACAAGGTGAAATATGCATAAATTATAGTAGTGCATTTATAATGATCATTACTCGATCTACTAAAAACAATGAGTAGGAAAAGTATATCCCACAAACAAATGAAAAATGAAATAATTACTCAAGTGTTTTATCCACACAAAGAAATCAATAACTTGCTCTAGTGAATCACTCGCACAAGAACAACAATAATATGAAATATGCATTACTCGCATTAGTATAAGTATAGTGAATATTTCACATTCAAGTATACATATAGATATAATTAAGGAAACAAATATTCTATGCTATTAATGCAATCATCCATACAGATGTGTCATTTATGGAGCATAAGAAGTGCATCATTGCACAAGCATACATGATTCAATCACATCAATCACTTCTTACTTTGTCTGATAGAAAAATGAAGTTATTTATCATTTCAATTTCTATAATGAATTACCAATGAAGATTCTCAAGACATCAGAACCTTGCATTTTTGAAAGATCTCATGGATTCTATCAGATCCAATTCCTATAGGAATAAGACGTTGCTCAACAATCAACTTATCTTTAAAAATCCCATCTTAGGTTTCCCTTTCCTCCAGAAGGCTCAACTAATACTTATCCATTATCAACAACTTTATTTACTACATAGGAGTTCTTCCTTCTTCCTCTCATCAGGAAGTTATCCTTTTCTTCTTCCCCTTGTATCTTATCAACTCATTCATCCTTTAAGTCATCGGAGAGATCTCTCTTCATAATATACTTCTCTTATTATTTTACTTTTATTTCCACATCATCATTCAAGGGTTGTCACCATAGGTTAACCATTTGGCTTAATTCAACTAGGTACCATCACTCTTACTAGAGATCCTTATAAAAACATGACTAAGGAAAAGAGGTCTCACACCTCTAGATTTCTAGATTTCTAAATGATCAAATTAAATCTAAACTTCTAATTGGTTCCAACTAACCATCAAAGAATCACCCATACTAGGGTTCACTATACAATATAATAGGTTCATACACTTCAATGCAACCTAAGCATAGAGGACTCGAGGCCTGAGTGTTGAACCTGTGCACTATGATAACAAATGTAACATTTGAAAAATCTCACGTTTCAATTATATCCCTTACTATCCAAATTAACTTAATAGAATCAAATCTATATAAAATGGTGCGGGAAAAGACTAATAATTTAATTACTTTCAGCTCTATATTTAAATGGAATAACATACATCCATTAATCAAGTGTATCAAAACAAGGTTATGTCATTTTAAGATACAACCGTATAGTCTTACACAAGATTTGTCATATCATCAATGCATGTAAATTCAAATGTTGTAAAACAATAGCAAAATCATAAATGCAACCACAAGGAATCCATAACACAGAGATTTCATGAGTGGAAAACCCTCGTATGGATGAAAAACCACTCGTCAAAAGTGCCTTATTGGCTTATTGAAATACCTCATTGGCAAAGCCTTGCTGGCTAAAAAATCTCAATAGTTACAAGATACCTTACAAGCAATGGTCATACTGTCTCATTGACAAGACCATTCATTGCATAATTCTGGCTATCATAATTGTCTCATATATCAAGGAGCATTGGAAATTCTTTTTCTAGTCACATAAGTCTACACACAACATTTTCAAGTTTCACTAATGTATTATCCCTACATATGAAATTTAGATAGTGCCAACATTGTCATGAATGGTTCCCGAGTATTTGCAAATGGGACATGTATACTGAAAGTCATAAACCATTCACATTCTGATTATAACTTCATAGAGAGTTCAACAATAAGTGAATAAAACTATAAAAGAGTTAAGAAGGTATACATTCATATGCAAATAAAACACGAAATCAACTAAGTGAGGGAGTTCCAAAGTTCTCCTTACATACTTGATAAACCATGATGCATGAGAGGAGTGCCACCATTAAACCTAATATTTAATAAGGTAAGGTATGGTTTATCATTTATTTATCTTTTTATAAAATTCCCAATTCAATTCACGATATCTAATATGCATAGATTAATTGCAATCTAATTCTATATATATATGTATAAATCAAGTGTCATAAATATCTCCCATTTTCATACCCAATTCTTTAACTTTGTCCTCCTATAAGCATATCACATTTAGAATATTTTCTACAATAAAAATTCTTAAATATATTTATATTAAATATAATTGACATTTAATCTTCCACTTTAATTTACTTTCTTTAGTTTATTAACTATTTATTAAATATCTATTCCTCCTGAAGTACACTTATAGTTATTTTCCAAGAAGGAATATAAAATTAGAAGTCACATAACAGGGTTCCCTAGAGTACTATCATTATCATGGTCTAATTAAAATAATATAAATTTTTGACACAATACTACAACATTAATAAAATTGAATCCAACTTCTAGTATGCACAATTGAATGAAATGTATAAATATCAAAGTTTTTACTTAATACTTATTAGGGAATTGTTAAAACACTACAATGAAAAATGAGGAAGTATGCACAAAACTCTTCTAAGCTTGTTAAATATTAGAGCTTTTCCCTGCAGTTTAATCTATAGTATCTCTAAATAGAGCATTTTCAATTTTAATGTATCGGGCAATTATTTTTACAAGCACTTATAAGGGAGGTAGAATTGATTTATAGGTCATTAATCATATTGGAAATGTAGAACTTGAGTTAGAGTGACCATAAAAATAAGGCCATTTGAGAAGGTTCTCATGTGAATACCACCGCAACAGTTGAAGATCATCACTGTTTTGATTTGTGAAGATATGGTGGTCATGTAAGTATAAGAAATGTTTGACAGAAGGTGCTTGTTCTATTTGGAAATGGAGTTGTTAAGGCCATTATCGATGGAAGATGATGGAAGACACCAGCCATAAACTCTTCCCCTAGTTTGAACATACTATACATCATCCCTAACTCATCTTAATCCATAAAATTGTGCTTGCCATCTTTCCATAAACTTATATGTGTGTGGAAACCAAAGCCAATGTCCATTGGGAAGTACTTGGAAAATAGTTTGAAGGTTGGCCGAGTGTTGAGTGCATGTCAACCAACACCCTTTTCTCTTGGTCATACCAGGACATATAGTGTTGATATATTAGGCATTAGTCGGATCTCACCCACAAAATGTAAGATGGAAACCTTCAGCAGGGCTATCTGGAAATGAAGTCATATCCATATTTGCATATTACAAACCTACTCCATGATCCCTGGCTACTTGAATGATTTAGATGCTTGTAATTACTCTTTTGATATCTGTAGTTAAAGCAGAGAAAGAATAGGAGGAGTTTTGATAGACTAAGAGAAGAGATGGGGCTCAAAACCATCTCTGAGACTAGTTGTTTCTCATGCAAATAAAATAATGTAAAGGATTGAAGTCGAGGATTATTGTTTCAATAAACTATAATATCCAAAGACCAAGTGCAAAATAAATGTGTGCGAACATTCTACGCATTTGGGTTTTATGATTTGGATATTTCAGATTAACAAATAATGTGACAACTATTTATTGGGGTTCTGGATGCCTCAAATAACAAACTACTATATAGCATTGTAAGCAATCATAAACTAGGTGAGAAGCACAAAAGAAATAATAAAAAGGAAGAGGAGGAACATAATAGTGAGCATGCTTGTCCATCACAATGGCTGAAGCAGATACGAATACTATCCCACACCTACGCTAACACCAGAGATAGCTGTTGCCCTCCTGAGGCTAAAAAAAAAAGAGTAACAATTCTGATAGTTTCCTCAACGGCCTCTAGAATGCAAAATGCCCTTTAGTTCCCAAGATTTGGAATTTAGATAGGTTCCCTTAGTAACATAATCCATTTTTGTAAATTTGAAGGCAATTCCAAGGCAATGAAAGAAAATAAAGACTACAGAACAAGCATTTGAGAATGTGGCCCACTGAACATCCCCATCATTCTTCTCCTCATTCCCCCAAAATAATAGCAGATGCTAACTCCTTATATGCTTAAGTGACCTATCTGAGGAGTCTTGTCTCCTTCTCCTCCTTTTCTGTTTTTGTTGTCCTTCTTGGTTCCCTTTTTTTGTTATATGTTGGAGAGAAAAAAAGAAAATTGTGAGAACAATTGTGTGTTTCTGTTATGGATTTTCCCTTCCTTTAAAGATTTCCAATCAAATCTTGAAAATAAATAACAAGATTTATTTTATTTATTTATATATTTATTTTTCCACATATTTATCCTCAGTAAATATTAATGAAATTCCATTTTAATTACATTTGAAAGAATTATCAATTGCAAATAAAGTAATTATCCTAAATAATAAGAATTATCATTTAATTAAAAATAATAATAATTAATTATTTTATTTCCTTGCTCTTTTATTCCACTATTAATTAATTTAATTAAACATATGAATAATATACTCATTCACTAAATTAAATACTAGATGCCTTAAAATGATAATATTGAATTATAAATTACTTTTTGAAAATAGGGGTCATGACATGGACTCAACCCATCGTAATAGAAAATGAAGTTGCTCTCATGGAACATGAGGGGGTCCCCAGAAACAATTTGCTTTCAAGAAATACATTATGGATCTTAAAATTGATGTCCTCCTTTTGCAAGAATTTGAGATGACTTATCAGAATTTCTCCTCAATAGTTAACAAAATCTGGTTGGGTTCCTTCTACTATAGTGAAGTGTATGGACCCTATGGAGGCATTGCTACTATGTGGAATGTTGCTAAGATTGATGGGGAATCCTATGCGTTTTCTCATAGTTACCTCGTTATGACCCTCAGAGCTGATAATTACACTTGGCATCTGTTTAATATCTATGCCCCGAATACTCATGGAGGAAGGAAAAGTATGTGGAAAGAAGTCTTATCTTTAGTATTGAAAGATTAAAATTCCTTGTATATGGTGGCTGATGACTTTAACTCAAATTTGTCCCCTTCGGAGAAACTTGGTGGCCTAATGAACTAAAGTGATAGTAGGAGCGACCTCTGAGACTTCATCAGTAGGTCTAGCTTGTTTGACTTGGAATTGCAAGGTAATCCTTTCACTTGGTCTAACAATCAGGAAGGTAACCATCTTATTCAGGTCCGTTTAGATAGAGTGTTGGTTTTTGTGGGTTGGGATTTGGGGTGCAATGCTTCTCTTAGTGCCCTCCCTATGACTGTTTCTGATCATAGCCCAATTCTTCTCCAATGGATGAATAAACTTTTCTTTGACCCTCACCCCTTCAGATTTGAGATTATGTGGATGACACATTTGGATTTCAGAAATTGCATAAAAAAATGGTGGAGCTATCTAATCCAAGGGTCAAATATGTACAAAATCTCCCAAAAACTTGATCTCATTAGAAAGAAAGTTATATGGTGGTCCAAATCTACCTTTGGTGACATTTTTAAGCAAAAAAAGGAGATTGGGGTTAAACTTGACAACATCCAAAATCTAATGGCCAAGGGTATTTTTCTACAATAATTTCATGAAGAAGAGGAAACTTGGAGGAGGAAGTGGAAATATAATTTAAGCAAAGAAGAAATATATTGGAAGTAGAGGTCTAGAGTGCAATGGCTAAAGGAGGATGACAGGAATTAAGCTTTTTTCCACAGGACAGCTAGCAGACACAAGAAAAGAAACACCATCAAATGCTTATTGAATGAAGTCAATCAATTGGTTACTGATGAAGATAAAATTGGTGAAATAGTTGAACGCTATTTTAGACATATATACTTGGATAATGACAAATGCCTCTCCTCTGATGTGCAGGACAAAATTTTGAGCCACCTCCCAATTGCTATTAGTGTGGAGGAAAATAAGCAACTCTTAGCCCCTATTTCTGAGGATAAAGTTAAGATGGCAGTGTTTGCTATGGGTGCCTATAAGGCCCTCGGGTTGGATAGTTTTCCTCTGGATTTCTTTTAGGAATACTAGGACATTGTCAGCTATGACATGACCATGGCAGTCAGTGACTTTTTTAGAACTGGTAAACTGTTGAAAAAGTTGAATGATACCTACATTGTCTTAGTCCCCAAAATCCAGGACCTGAAGTGTATGGCTGACTTCAGGCCTATAAGTCTATGCAACACTATCTACAAGATTTTCTCTAAAGTTCTAGTC
>VDFB02142004.1:0-16112 GCA_007258455.2 Sequoia sempervirens
AGGAAAACATGGAAATACAGAAAAAGTAATAAGAATATTATTTATATCACGGAAATAAAAATATTTCAATATTTATGAATTAAAAATCAAATATTCAAATGGGATGACCCCGCAGTGTCACGGCAAGTCACAAGCCCTGTTGAAAGGGCAGTCTCATGTTCGAGACTCACCCGCTGCTTGCAGGTACGAAGGATGTTGCACGTTGAACGAGGTGGATAGAAGGACGCAGAGTGGTGCTCAAGGCTACGCTAGACCCCACAGGGATTGGGATAGAGATTGGCTCGTGGAGCGAAGAGGAGATAAGGCCGTGACGCAAGCAGCGCAGGTGCAAGGCTGGAAGAAGACAAGGAAACAAGGAGTTGACGCCAATGGAGGGATAAGGGAGGACACCCAACTGGAGGAAGCAAAGGAGGCGGAGGTATAGGATGCAGAGGAACTGAGGAGTAGGCGGGACAAGGAGATCTCCCGTGGAGTGATAAGGAGGTGGAAGAAGTTGCGGAAGAGGACCCTCCCGTGGAGTGATAAGGAGGTGGAAGGGGCCTGCGGAGGAGGCCCGAGGTGGAAGCAAAAGCGGCAGGAGGGAGACAGAAGGTTGGATGAAGGACGGGGGTCGGAGGAGAAAGGAGGATAAAAGAGGTGACGAAGGAAGAAAGGAGATAGCGAAGGAGCAAAGGAGGCTGCAGGAGGATGAAGGAGGTAGAGGAGCAGGTGAAAAAGGAGGCTGCGGAGGACGCTCAAGGAGGAAGTAGAGAGGCAGGATGGACGGAAGAAGGAGATGAGACGGTGGCTTGGGGTTCGATCTAGGAACATTGCACACAATCGGCTCACCCATCGACGACTGTTGTTGACGGTTGCTACAGAACCCTGACACATAGTGTCTCGGAGAGCTCAATGGAAAGACAATGGGGATGAGGTCCCCCAAAAATGTGGCCTCACTGGTTCATAGCTCCAGTCAAAAGCACATACGTATCAAACAAATAAACAAGAAAAATTAAAAATTAAAAAAAAAATCAAATATTCAAATAATATAACCATTTCATTATACATGCATAACACATATTGCCATAAAATACACTACATGAAAGGCTAGGACAATGTAAAGAAGTTAGAAAAAAGGCTAGTTGAGAAGATCTCAAAAAAGATTAAATTAGAAACCCTTGGCCTCCATAAGGTTCCTGGAGAAATATCTCTATTCCATAATGTTATAGATTATATACCTGGAAATATCTAAAATCATTATTGCCCCTACACTTCATTGTATGTGACAGTCATTCACTAAGATTTTTGGCAATGGTTGAATACTCTTTACAAATATTGTCAGCAATGGTTGTTTACTCTTTGACTATATCGTCAGCAATGGTTGAATAATGATTCAGTTCTATGTTAAAGGGGTTGTGGTCGAATGGCAAGGCCATAGGGTTCTCATGATGGAGACCCAAGTTGAAGCCTCAAAAGTTACATCTTTGCACTAGTCTGCATGCAAGTGGTATCCCCACAAGTGAAGTGATATAGCCACAGAAGTTGGAGCTGTATCCCTGTAGAAGCTGGGGAGTGCAGCAGTATCCCCTCAAGTGAAGTGAAAGTTAGAGTGTATCCCCACAGATTCCAGAACGATAGTTGAAGTGGTATCCCTACAGGTTAAATTGTAGGGTTCCATAGTGAACATATTGTAAGGGGTGTGGGCCCTGTTCAAACCATCACTAAATTCTAAATATAATTTAGTTCTATGTGGTTTCCTAGTTGTAAATATAACACATACACAAGTTATACCAAAACACTCCACAAATTGCAACATCATGAAAGTAGTCTCAAAATTTTTAGTTCTTTCAAGTTTCAACAGAAGACAATGACTATAGGGAAATCCTTCAGGTATTGTATCTCAACAAGAAAATTGTAAATTAAAGTTAGGTCACAGTATTAGGACAAGCTATTGATCTAAGTGGCAGCTCAAAGTCTATCATCAGCTTACCTTCAAGCCCAATCTCATGGACTGTGGTAATGCCCAAATATCTTCTATGGTCTACAGTAAGGCAAAATAACCTCCTATATTCCATGGTACCACCAAGAGCAGCATTCTAGCAAGCCAAAATCTACCCAATGCTCCACCATATACTGTGCCACCTGTTGTGACCTTTTCACACATTGCCCCATTCAAAATGGGGACCCCCTAATTTTTGCTCCATTCTGGTCCTTTTATGGCTTTGGTTTTCTCTCTCTCGCTCTCCGTGTCTCTTTTCTAGTCTGCCTTTAAAGGGGCCGTTCCGTCTTTGAGCTTAAAAGCGTGGGAATTTGGCCAAGTCATGAAATTAGGTTTCCATCCTTAGTCCAATCACGAGGAATTGAACAAAGTGACTAAATTGAGAAAATAGGTGGCGTGGTTTTCGGTGTGCTTCAAAGCGGAGCTTCCACTAAAAATTTCATGGTCTGATGCCTGCTTTTGTAGGTATTGCATTCTGAGGCAATCCTTGGCATTTTGTGAATCGAATAGTCACAACTGCGTCCAAAGCACATCAAGCTGCCCGGCGGGTTAAATTTGAAATTTCCGAAACAAACAACTTGCTATTTTAGCGGTCAGACTTCGGGCAGTTAGGGCAGATCACGAGGACTTTCAAGCGCGTAATACGGAATTCCTTAAGGTTTTGAAACGCCCATGATGGTATAACATGCAAATGGAGCGGCCACTTCCGAGTCCGGCTTCCGGAGGCTATTTTAGGAGTTTGCATGTCGGGGAGTTTTCTTTGCATGTGGATGATTCTTTATGGGTTTTGAGACCTTTCTGCTTGATGCTTGACATGCAGCGAGGAGATAATCACTCATTCGGGGAACTTACTATTTTAAGCGAGGTACATCCAGTAGCCTCCAGCCGATTCAAAATCATGAAGTCGCAATCCATGAAGCGAGGACAAGCGAGATCATTTGTCGCATGCGAGAGCAAATTAGGGTTTCAACGAGACTGAAAGAGGGTAAAAGTCAGAATTTTCGAAAACCGGTGTGAACCACCGTGATCAGCATCCTTCAAGCTATCTGTTGGTAAAATTTGAAGTCAAACGAAGCACTTACTATTTATAGTAAGTCGTTTTGGAAACAGGCTAAAAATAGCAAATTAGTTGCATGCGCCGATGTCAGCAGGCAGGTCACGTGGTGAGGAGCGCCTCATTCAAATTTCAATTCAAATAGCGCTGTGGAGGTATCAGAAGCAAGCAGTTACTATTTATAGCAAATCACCTTCAGAAATGGGCTAAAAATAGCAGGCCGACTAAAAATAGCAGTGTCAACAGGGTAACAAGGTTGTGAGGGTGCAGTGTTCAAAATTTCAAGCCATTCTGAGCTTCAGAGATGCAAGAATCGAGAGACTTACTATAAATAGTAAGGCACAGAGAAGCTGGCTAAAACAAGGAAAAATGGCTAAGGCATGAATTTCATCCTGCAGCACCCAGGAAATGCGCCCAAGGTGGTAGAGGCATGGAGAAAATTCTAAGTTAAAAACTCGTCCTCCTGCTTAGCCAAAATGCACCTATGAAGCATAAAAGTCAAAAGGGTCAACGTTTTTCATCCTGTAGCTATGGCTAAATGCGCCCAAAATGAAAGGAGGTCAAAGCAGTCAACATGTTTTATCCTTCTCCCTATGCAAAATGCGCCCAAAAGCATGCATGTAAAGACAAAAACGAGGAAGGTGAAAGGCCACATGCTAGGCGTTGGAAGTTTCATCCACCACATATGCTCAAATGCGCCCAAGAAGGATGGCAAGTCAACAAGTCAAAGAAATTTGTCCTCCTCACCCATCTAAATGCGCCCAAGTTCAAATAAGTCAATAAGTCAACAATTTTCATCCTTCATACATGCCTAAATGTGCCCAAATGAGGTCAAGTGAAGACAAAAAAACGGGAAGTTGAAGAGTCATCCTTCATGCATAGCAAAATGCGCCCAAGTTGAAGATGGTAAAGGTGAATGTAGGGTGGTAAATAAGGTGAAGGGTGAAATAAAATACTCCATGGTGTGGTGAAGACAAGGTAAACGCTACGCGTGGTTGTTATGCACCTTCAAGTCCTATATGCGCCCAAGGTGGTAAGTGCCAAGGTGTTAGAAAATATTGCCAAGGGTGAATAAAGTGCTAGGCGTGGTTTTAATCTTCTTCAAGTATGTTATGCGCCTGGGGTGGTGAAATAAAATGCAAGATGGTGTTGATGAATATTGCTAAGGCGTTGGAGTTTCAAGTGAAAATATCTTTCAAGTGTGAAATAAAACACAAGGTGATGAATAAAACAAAGTTGCTAGGCGCTGGAGTTGCAAAATAATAAAATTTTTTCTAAGGCGTTGAAGATGATGAAAGTAAAATATGATGTGCTTGCAGGAAGATCTTCTAAGTGAAATAAATTTTTTTCTCACAGGCACGTTGAGCCAAATTGAATATAAAATTTTCCAAGGCGAAATTTTCAAAAAAGTTTTCAAGATGATTTAAAAATTTTCTAAGGCAAAGTATTTTCTTCCTTAGAAAATACGCCTAGACTTTGGAGGTGATGAATTTTTTCTTCTTAAAGCACAAGCAAGTTTTCAGAGATGAAGTCAGGAGACATTGGCATTGCAGGATGAATTCAAAAATTTCTCAAGTCTGAGCAACGGGATGTTCACGGAGATAAAGAACGGATTTAAATTGGTGGAGTAATATTTTTCTAAGGTTTAAAAATTTTAAATTTTAAATGAACCCGTTCGTTGTGTACCCATGGATTCATCGCATTTCGGATAGAATTTTCTTCTAGGTACTGAACATTTGTGATGATAGATGGATTTCCATGTCTTACGCAACAGCCAAGACCTTGCATGAAGAATTTTTGAAGTAAATTAAAGATGCCAGTCAAAGTTGAGCTTCTAGAAGAACAAGATTCCTGACGTCGAGAGACAAGTGTCAGAAATACCAAAGAGGGAAATTCAAACGAAGTAGTGGGAATTTAATTCACTGGCTAAACTTAGCCTCTTCTAGAAATCAATTTTCCTATAAAATTGAGAGGTTAGTCACTTCTTTTTCACAGTTGAGGAGAATTCGATTTGCTCTGAGTTAGACATTGCAGTGAGTTGCTGAAGACTGGATTGCTGAAGCTTGAGAAGTTCGAAATTTTGCTGAGGATTGGAGAGTTTGCCGAGGTCTGAAATTTGTGAGTTGCTGGAGCTGAGAAGGTGCGCACTTGTTGATTAAAGAGGTGCGAATTTGCTTGAGTTGTGGCTGAAGCTTGATTTGTTGCTGAGGTTTGAAGTTGCCAGTGCAAGTGAAGGAATTTCGATTTGAAGAGGATATTGCTGAGAGTTTAAAAAGTGCGAAGTTGCTGAAGCTTGTGAAGTACGCACTTGCTAAGTGTGAAGCACGAATTTACAAAAGTTCAGATTGCTGATTAAAGTTGCTGAAAGTGTTGAATTTGCTGGGACTTTCTAAGTGTTTGAAGCTCGAATTTGTTGGAGAAAGAAGCTGAGGTTTGCAAATAAGAAATATTATTGCAGCTTCTCAAAGTCGACTGGCAACCCCTATACAATGTTGTTTTTATTTTATAAATTAATTTGCTGATGGATGTCTATTGTTTTGCAGATGGCTGAGGCAAGGGCGACTGGCAAAGATAACAATGGTGCATCCAGGCAAGCAGTTATAAAGAAACTGAGCAAGACATTTATGCCAGAGTCAAAGTTCATTTCAAAGTTGGGCAAGCTGACAGATACGAACTTGGGCTCCATCAACCTAGAAACTTTCAAGAATCGAATGCTAGGGATTGGTAATCATCGACCTTCGAACACTTCACACAACATTATTCGAAGTGGATTATATGCAGCTGCTGGTTTCCCACTAGCCATTCAGTGTTCGAAGCTGATGATGGAGTGCGCCAACTGCTACGAGAAAGATCACAGGTCAATCATGTCACCGGATGGACAAGTGCTCGCCAACCTCACTCCTTCAACTATTGGCGAAGCTTTCGGAATTCCAGTCAATAGAAACATGATTTACAAGTCCAGGGAACGAGCTGAGCGAATGTATGCTTCTGCATTCGAGAGATGCACGGAGACGATCAATACTCACTGGATGAGCAATCCCAAGCCTTCTCGTACGAAGTTGCCAAAGCAAATCATAGCTGATGACTTGAAGCAGGAGTACTGTGATCTCATTATGATGCTAAGTCGAGTTGGTGGTTGCCCACAGTCACTTATTTTTGAGCCTTGGATGTTCTACTACATCAACCTCGTGCTGGAAGGGAAAGACTACGTCAACTGGGCTGAGATGATCAGTGACAATTTGCATGAGCAGCTCTTGAGCTTGAGAAGAACGAAGACGTTCTATATGAGCTCTTACATCATCTACATGTTGGCTCGTATGACGAGGTATAGGGGAATTTCATACAAGGAACCTGTTGGTTGTGGCTCTCACCAATTCAAAATTCATGAGGCTTGTCCGCAGTTGCACCTGGCAAGTACTACCTATTACAAGCGTGTCAATGACGCCTTCACTATGCACCTCACGAGATTGCTTCAGGAGCGGATGCATCACAGAATCTCGAGAGAGGCCCAAGAATTGATTGAAAGGTATGGGTGCTGGTTTATACAGTTTCCGAAGTTTTCTTACATAAGGCTGCAAGGTTTTTCATTATATCCATATAGGCTGCCTAAGTACCCAACCAATAGAATTTTAATGTTAGAGATATCTAGGCAATTGGTTGCCTACGATAAAATTCAGAAGAAAAAGAAGGGAGGTGTTGATTTCCCAATTGTCATGGGCAACTCAGATGAGGTGTGTCCTTCATTACAGGCAGCCAGAGAAGCCGAGAGTGAGCTTCAATTCTATCACTTTTCATATCACACCAGCCGACAGCACTATGATCCACATAATAACATCAAATGGGTACTGTCAGAGGAGTTTAAACACAAGGAAAATATCGAGGATTATTGGGCTGATGCATCAGATGAGATTGAAGTCAGGAAAAGAATGTTCTCTCGGTTGCCAATTAGCATGATCAGGGAGTGTGAAGTTGTTCCGGTTCCAGACTAGGTGAATGAGGATATGGACGTTGTCCATCCAGATTATGCAGCAGTAAGAGATACTGCACTTCCACTCCCGGATTGGTCAAAACCAGAGGTTGCTGACTTGGACACACTCTCCATTCCGGTCCTGACATTTACCAGAGCATGGGTTGACAGACGGGTGAGCAGATTGAAGAGTAGGTCAATTGTTTTGACTTACAATTTGATGGGAGATCACAGGACACCCACCACCAGTAGGAAGAAACAAATTACACGAGGTCCAGAATCTTGAAGGAAAGAGCCAGTTCGGCAGGAGCCCGTTCAGCCGGAGCCTCCACGAGTTGCAGTTGAGTCACCCACGCCATTGGAGACACGTTCTCCAAGCATACAGGAGGTTTCTTATTTTGTTGATCAAAGGAATGCATTGAATCAGGTGCAAGTGGTAGAGGAAAATAATCAGCCACCACGGAGAGAGTCAGTTGGCCAGAGTGTCAACGCACCTGTTAGAGTTGATTAGCAAGATGATGAGGAGACTACTACTGACCCTCAGTTTCAACAAGAGTTAGAGGCGGCTTTGGAGGACGATGATGATATAGTTTCAAGAGACACTCAGCCACTTGAGGACGATGAGCCTCGTCAGAATGATATAGAGGTTGAACAAGTTCAAGAAGTAGAGGCACAAGAATAGCAGCCATTTGATATATAGTATATAGTATCTGATTGGCTCAGTGATAGGATGAGGAGAAGCCCCAACGAGGAGATTGATCTAGTAGTTGAAATGGAAGAGTTCTTGAACAGGATCACAAGACCCTCCACGTAAGAAGAGAGCTACCCAAAGCTTCTCAAGATATCAACTGATGAGGATGGTTCTCGTACCCTTCACGTATCGCACAGTTACCAGACCAGACGAAGCAATGCCGTAGTACCACACGTGGGTCGCCAAATCTTTGAGTTAGACTCTAATCGGGTGGCATAGATTGTAGAGGAGTGTGATAACTCCTACCTCGCCCTCAAGGACAGATTATTTAAAAAGGAAGGAAAGTATAAGAACTTGAAAAGAGAGCATAAGGCTTTGATTGGATATGTGCAGCGCAGCTGTTCTGCCTCGTGGGCGCGTGATATTCCAGCGCGATAGAGCTTCTAGCAGAGATACCTAGAGAGTCCATCAGTGGCTTGTTGGAGTTAGGGAAGATGGCAGAGGAGGCAGACAAGTGGGTCACGGTAGTTCGTGCTGAGACAAATGTTTATGGAGGACCTTGCTTTTGCGTTTCAGGCGTTTCTAGTATTTCGGGCACGGATGGAGGCGCTTGATCGTGCTTGGGAGATGCTTCCGCTTATCGTGAGCAAAGTAATTCGGCGTCTTGAGGCATTGAGACATGTTCCTTTGTGGTTGCTGATTGATGGAGGGGTTATTCAGGAGAATGATAGGTATGACTTTTCTAGATGGTATTCTTCAACAATCACGGGACGTGGTTTCTTCGACGCAGCACAGGCGGATTCAACTAGAGTACGGAAGGCTATGGCCAATATCATTGATGGAGTCCAAAAAATACTTTTGAGGCCATATTTGCTAGGTGGTTGAATCCGGATGAGGTGAATATTGATAATTTGAGGGGTAGGCTGGTGCCTTTCTTTTCAAAGGTAAAGACCTTCGTACAAGATGATTTCGAGAACACTTCTACTTTCTCTCAGCCTTGATCTGCAGCACGCAGGATTCCTTAGTTGTTCGGAGAAAATCTTGTGAAGAAGGCATGAAATATCTGTACTATGGTGTTAGGAATTCCAGCCTTGATTGGCATTCCACCCATTTCGGGTTCGGCTCCGTGAGGTTGAGGTCAGATCAAGTAAAGATTCATTGAGTTTGGTAAGTCAGAGAGAAGGAGAATGGGAATGCACTACTGGACGAGGATCTTCTAGAAGACTGATTGTGGGCATTTATTGCCTTACTATTTTTGGGAGTGAGTGGGAATCTTTGGTCATTTATTACACCACTCCCCATTCTGGCAGTTTTTAGGGTTAGGGCTGAGGTGGCTTAATCTTAGCCACTCTTTTGATTGTAATCTTAGCCATCCATTGGACTGGGCTACCTATAAAAGGGGGAGTCCCCCTCATTTGTAAATCATTAGACTAGCATTAGATTTGGAGATTAGACTAGAGAGTAGAGCAGAGTAGACATTTTGCTTGATAGTTTAGCATAGTGTGGAGAAGAACGAAAGTTTTCCCTTTGAAAACTTTTGTGGAGATTGTTGTGTAAAACTTCTACAGATAATAGATCTTTTCATTGATGGTGGAATTTCTTTGTCATGGATAGCTAGCAAGGTCTCTTCATCCTTTCGGATCCAAGTAGCATAAAATAGCGTAATTTTCATTTCATGCAAGTCGTTTACTTTGGATGTGTGGTGTTTTATTGAGGTAGCTTCATTTCATTCCACACCACTAGCAGCTTGTTGATGATAAGTTCGCTTCATGCGGGTCTAATCGGACATTATCTTGAGTTTAACTTCGACATTGTGATTTGTATACTTATATGTGTCAGTTTCCCATGGTGTATGTATGCTAAATTGTAATCAACAACATCTTTTGCTATCCCTTTAAAGATTGTTCAATTTTAATAAGTCGTCCGGCGGAGTTAGGTGAAATTCGGTCGAAGTCCGCTGAAATTGAGCTCCACATATTCGGTCGAAGTCCGCTGAAATTGAGCTCCACATATCTTGCATTTAGAATAGAATATAAGTTTCTTAGGCCCTACACTCATTTACTTTCCGCACATTTCTGGTTAGCTTTAGGAAAACGTACTTATTGCTAAATCATCCACCTTATACAAATCCCTTCCAATCATCCATTTATTGTTAACTGCAAGAAGCCTGAACAATTGTATAAGTCCCCTCGTGAAAACAGCAATTCACATCAAACCAACTGAGGGTATTCTAAGTATTTCGGAACCTTGGAGTTGAACGTGCGAACTTTCTTGCAATCTTAGCGCACGGAATACTTTGATCAAGAGAGAACGGATTAGCCTTCAAACTATTTTGTTCTGCTGATTGGTGCGGTCATAAAAATCGCATCAACACCACCAACTCTAGTGGTGTAGGAAAATCTAAGAAGTTTGAACATTACGTGCTATCTCAGGATTGCACCAAATCTTATGCAGGATATGTCAGAGGATTCACAACGATCCCAGCTACCTGCAGTCCAAACTGCAGAACCTAACTCTCCATATGTAGTACCACCAAGTATCAACAGGAACTCTAATCCCATCCTTAGTTGGGAAGAGTTACATTTTGATGTGGCTCAGCCATAGACAACAAAAAGGTGAAGAGTCACCCATGGAAGAGCAACTATTTCATCTTCCATAATGGTTATTTCACTTCTGCTAAATTGTATGAAGGCAGTATATATCAAGAGATTGACAAATGATAAAGAAGATAGATAAGCCAATCTTCTATCAGAAGGTGCCATGTATACAACATTCATAATTACCATATTTCTGTTACAGTTATAGGTCTTTCCCATGCATCATTTGAATGCTATTTTATCTTTGAACATTTTTAAAATATTTTTCTTCCACATATATCATATCTGGGTTCTAGCAATTTAGAGTGTCTCCTCGGATATTTATAGAGATCCATATGAGCCACTAGCACCTATTACTCCTTTTTCTCATTTAATCAACTAATAAATCTTCTGTACAGACACATTGTATCCCTTACTATTGGTTTTTTCCTTTCTCGTATCACTTCAGAATTTGATAGGAAAACTCTCGGTGATGAAACTTGTAAATTTAATACTAAAATTTGCAACATACATGACTTTTCATTTTGTTCTTCTCACTCACTTCAACCAGTTATTAGCATGAGCAAAACAAGTGAAAAACATGTCATTTGCCCAAGTGTTGAGGAACCTATTGTTCAGAATTAGTGAATTCACAATATTTACTAATGGTGTTCAGCATTCACAGAGTACGTTTGAGAATAAAATTATAAATGCCTTCCAAACCAAGGATATTTTTCTTGTGGTAACGGCAAAAGATTGAGCCAATAGGATCATACAAAGTAGAAGATTGGGAAACATTTGCTCTTCAGAAATTCACTTTTCCTTGACTGCTTTTTATTTTTGAATACATACTAAATCACCAAAGTCATTTTACGAGAAACACACCTTCTCCCTTCCTCAAAAAGAATTATAAACAAACTGAGGAACATGTTTTTCTAGAGACATCAAATGGTTGCCACCCATACATTTTTTGTGCCCATGTCAATGTCCCAACAGTATTTATTCGCATTCACTCTCAGAAGCTTGAATTTAAACAAAACTGCAACCCATTAATTCTATAATTCCCATTGGATTCCCTCATTCCTATTTAATGTTTAGAAAAATATTACTTGACATCTCTGGTTGGAAGAAAGAAAAAATAACCTTTCTGCTCCACCCATTGCTTCTACCATTTCCTTGCACAGCTTCATGGGTGGTGGAAAATGTTTGGGATCACGTCCAAGAATGTATCCAAAATCAACATGAAAAAGGCGCCCATCATCCCTTAGAAGAAGGTTATCAAGATGCCTGGAAGATCATGATTCAAAGTCAACATTTGAAGTAGACAGTGCACAGAAAGAAACAATCTGTATAATTATAACATGCAATGAGAGATGGAGAACAAAAAGACAATGTAATCCCATTATCCATAAAATAACTATATAACGTATGCCATTAATATTAATAGTTTTGGTAAACTTATTTAAATATACAAAAGGTGTTGCACAATTAATTCTACCATAGCGCATGCTATTTGAATATGACATCCCAATCGATGTTTTAGTATAGTTATGTAATCAAGAAAAAGAAATGCATAATTAATTATACCCTAGAGTATGCTCTTTGAATATGAGCATAGCTTAACATGGCAAAACACAAAATAAAATTTATTGTGCCAAATTTATGAAGATATATCCATATAGTTTATGTTGGGAAAAAAAGATTTGTAACCATTAAAAAATTCACAGAATCATGGTATCAGATGTTAATAAAACTTTTCTGAATATTCTGATTCAAGAAAAAGGAATGAAATGTGACAATGGCAAGCTTCCAATACACACAGGGATCCATGTCATACCATTACAAAGTACATCAATATTTAGTACTTGCATTTGTAATCTCAAGTTCCATTTTCAATGATACATCTTGAACTGCAAATGTTTTATTCTTTCAACTGTTCCATGAATCTCGGATTATTCTACACCTAGGTTGAATACATTCTGAGGGGGCTATATTATGACAAATAAGAATATACAACACATAGAGACACATCATAATTTCTAGAACGAAAGACTTCATCATCTTTGCAGTAAACAAGAGTGGAACAATGTTTATCATCAAGTTGTTCCCCTATGAAGATCTAAATCACAACAATGAAACAATATGGCCCATATAGAGATAATCTAAGTTACAGGTTCAGATTTGAGTTCAAACATTCAGATTCACCCATATGGGAAAAATTGGTGTTGGTATGTTTTGGTTAAGACTACCAAAAAACATAAATATATAAATATTTTAGCCTAAAAACAGCAATTAAGTTCAGATAACCACATATCATGCATATAAGGTTTCTAATTGAATTTTTTGCAACTAAGATTTCTAATTTCTGGAAGCTAGAATTTCTAGTTTCAAGCAGCTCAGTTAGTTACAGTTTTTGATCTCTGGAATCTAGGTCATCTGATTACAACCCTAACATTCTACTCTGCCTACCCTACTGCCACCACCTATTTCACCTGCTGACTTTTTCTGTTTCTGAATGGAACTAGGGTTTTCTACCACAAATTTCAGAGTTTTCTGCACTCTGTTCTACACGCCCTAGGGTAATGTTGATGTGTTTTTCGTGGCACGCGCGGAATAAAGTTGCCAACGGCTTCCCTATTCTCTCTTGATCAAAGTATTCCGCGACGCTAAGATTGCAAGAAAGTTCATGCTTCAACTCCAAGGTTCTTTTAGTGCGAATAGGCTCGCTTTGGCTCAAGTGATTTTGCTGGTATTCAGGGGACTTACGTAATTGTTCAGCAGAGAAAGGAATTCAAATGCTTGAAAGATTTGTCTATGAAGCGCGGGTTTCCTATTCTAACCAGAAAGTACTGAATTGAAATGGGGTAAGGTTAAGAAGATTCTAATCTACTCTAAGGCGTGGGATATGGAGCTCAACTTCAGCAAACTTCTAACCGGACTTCGCTTTGCCTCGCATGGGCGAAACTTCCGAGTCGGTGCAATCTTCAAGGGACATGACTAAAGATGTTCAAACCACCACTTGACATGAAATACCATCACAACGGCATACCATCATTCAAATCATGAGTTAAGTACATGATATTCCGGTTGACCACACAAGGCGCATTCACCATCAGCAAACACACTAGTGGTATGGATAGACGAAGTTGCTTAGATCAAACACCACATTCCACAATTACTATCTTCTACTTGCATGAAATGAAACTTATTCTTCTTTAAGTCACTACTTGAATCAGAAGGACGAAGAAACCTTGCTAGCTACTCACAACAAAGACGAAGTTCACCATCAATGAAAAACTCTTTTATTGAGAGAGTGTTCACAACAATTTCTTACAAAGTTTCCAAGGGGAAAACTTTCCCTCTTCTTCAAACTACACTATCAATCTATACTAAGTTACTCTAAGCTATCACCTAGTTGTCTCTCTACTCCGACTTCTACTCTAATCCTACTGTCTACTTCGAATTACAAATGAGGGGGACTCCCCCTTTATATAGCTAGCCAAGTCCCAAAAGACGGCTAGGGTTACAATCAATAGAGTGGCCAGAATCGTGCCACCTCAGCCCTAACCCTAAAAACCGCCAAAATTGGGAGTGGTACATTAAATGAATCAAAGATTCCCACTCACTCCCAAAAATAGCAAAGGCAATAAATGCCCACAATTAGTCTTCTAGAAGATTCCGCTTGTAGACGCGTTCACACTGTCCTTGATCTTCTTTCTTGACGTTGCTCTTCAACTTCTTTGTCACTTGAGCTAACACTTAGCCAATTGCTTGCAACTTTCTCTTCCTTCATGTGAAACTCATAACTTTATCTCCTTCCGAAGGTTGTAATATCATCATGCTTCATCACTTCAAGTCATCGTGCTCTGGCCTCAACATTTCTCCTGCAAGACAAGCAAGGAGAAGAGAATTAGAACATTTCATAATATAATCTTAACTTACTTACCTGATTCTCACGCTCTAATTTTCAAGCGTTCATCGCCTCCACGAGCCAACTTCACGTTCAAATTCCAACATCTTGACTTCAACTGTATTCCCCTTTACTTTTCCAGCTGAGGTGTTCGCAATTTTAATCTCATTCATCTCTGGCTCAAGAAAATTATCTTAACGAAGAGCTTGAGCAAATTCACCTAGGCAGTTTCTCTCTAATTCATCGTCCGGAGAATTTCACCTTGAAAACACGTTTTCTTCACATTTGCCTTAGAAAATTTTCAAATTTTCCCTTAGGGAAATTCATCAACCTGGTGCCCATCAAAAATATTCGCCCTGAAGGCCTCAACAAAGTGTAGAAGATTTTTAAAATCTCTTCCTCATCAACAATCTTTAATACCCAGAAGAAAATTTCCCTTAGAACGATCAAATTCATGGGTATCGTTGAACGGTTCATTTAATTTTCTTGAATTTTGGAACCAGAAAATATTCTTTCATCAAATTTATTTCATTTCTTCACCCTGGAGCGTATTTCTTTACTCTGACTTGAAAACTTTTATCAACCAGGTGAAGCTGGCAGTCACTGACTTCACCTGTGGCAACTCTGCTCATGTTTCAGGAAAATTCCATCACCTCTCTAGACTTAGGCATTTTTCTAAGGGAGAAAATATTTGTGCCTAGAAAATTTTGAATCAACTCGATCAACTTTGCCTGTGAAAATACCAACTTCACTCAGAAAATTTCATGAAGGCGCCTAGCATACTTTATCTTCCACTCACCGCTTCGCACTTGAAAAATATTTATTTGAAGTCCCAACGCCTGAAGAAATCCTCCACGTCATCTTATATTCCACCTTAGGCGCATAGCACACTTGAGGAAAAAATTAAAAACCACGCCCAACACTTATCATCACCACCTCACACGCCTTGGAGATATTTCTAACACCTTACAACACATGCTACCATGAGCGCACCTAACTCTCATGTAGAGGAGGATGAAAACATTCAAACGCCACCAACAAGTGACCTTTCATCTCCCATGCTTTTGTCCTCACATGCCCCCTTTTGGGCGCATTTCACCTAGGCAGCAGGATTAAAAATGTTGACTACTTTGACCTCTTCTTAGCTGGGCGCATTTTGTATGATGTAGTGGATGAAGATTCCAACGCCACCTTGACTTCCTCATTTTTGTCTTTACATGGCCCATTTTGGGCGCATTTGAGCATGCAAGGAGGATGAAAAATGTTGACCACGTTGACTTACTCCCTTTAGGCGCATTTCAGCTTGCTAGAAGATGGAATCTTCTCCAACGCCTTAACCTTTTGTCTTTACATGCCCTGATTTGGGCGCATTTTGCATAGGGAGAGGGATAAAAGATGTTGACTCTTTTGACTTTTTGAGAGATGGGCGCATTTTAGCATGTGAGGTGGACAAAACTCATACTTAGAAAAATTTTCAAATACCTTGCACCAACTTTTCCTTGGGCGCATTTTAGCATGGGAGGAGGATAAAACTCTTTGACTTGTTTGACCTTCTCTCAAGATGGGCGCATTTGAGGCATCTAGGAGGATGAACTTCATACTTAGAAATTTTTTGAATGCTGCTAGCTTGCATGTGGGCGCATTTTCCATGTGATGAAGGATGAAAAACATTTTCTTGACTTCCAGCTTGATGAGGGCGCATTTAGCTATGTGTGCAGGATGAAATGCTTGCCTTAGAATTTTTATGCTTCAACTCCATCAACTTAGGCGCATTCTGAGGTAGCAAGAGGATGAATTCAGACTTAGAAAAATTTTGCCTGCCACTACCTTGAGCTGGGCGCATTTTGGCATGAGAGTAGGATGAACTTTTCATGCCTTAGCCATTTTTTTCTTCATTTTCGCCAATTCTTCCATGCCTTACTATTTATAGTAAGTC
>VDFB02142005.1:0-69421 GCA_007258455.2 Sequoia sempervirens
CATCAGATGCTCATCAGACGTCTTACTAAAAATCAAAATATCATGTAAATACACAATAATAAAACTTCCTAGAAATTCTTTCAGTACCTCATTCATAAGAAACATGAATGTGCTCGGTGCATTGGTTAGCCCAAAATGCATGACTAACCACTCGTACAGGCCCTCTTTGGTCTTGAAGGCAGTCTTCCATTCATCTCCCTCTCGAATCTGGATCTGGTGATATCCACTCTTCAGATCAATCTTTGTGAAGTACTGAGCTCCACTCAAATAGTCAATCAGGTCATCCATCCTTGGCAGAGGAAATTTGTACTTGATTTTATCTTTTTTATGGCTCGAGAATCTGTACACATCCTCCACTCCCCATCCTTCTTTGGTGCTAGTACTGCAAGTACTTCACATGGACTCAAACTCTTTCGTATCAAACCCTTTCTCAACAACTCTTGAACTTGTTTGTTCAACTCCTCATTTTCTGCTGGAGTCATTCTATGAGCTGCTTTATTTGGAAAACTTGCTCCAGGAATCATGTCAATTTGATGACTGATCTTCCTTATTGGTGGTAAACCCTTAGGTACATTATGAGAAACAATATCCTAAAACTCATCCAACATCCCAGAAACTTCTTCTGGAACCTTCTCACTATCCTCCTTACTCACTTTAGGAATCAATGCATAACACACACGCTCATTCTTCATACCTTATAAAAAATTTCTTTCATCTACATAACAAATTCTAGCACTACTGCATACCATTTCTTCGATCATCTTCAAGGGTTTCAACTTGTGACGAACCCCATCCTTTGTCAAAAAATAAGTGTTTGGATGGCCATCATGTATAGCTTGCCTATCGAACTGCCACGACCTCCCCAACAACATGTGACATGCATCCATGGGGATGATATCACAAAGTACCTCATCATGGTAGCTCATGATCTTGTACTTTACTAGGCACTGCTCATTGACCAAAACTTTGTCGTCTTTCTACAACCAAGCAATCCGATACAGATGCGGGTGTCTTTCCCTCTCCAGTTTCAACTTTGTGACCATCTCTTCTGACACTAGATTATCGGTGCTTCCACCATCAATAATGACATCACAAAATTTTCCTTCACACTTGCACCTTGTGTGAAACAGATTCTTCCTCTATTCTGGTTCCTTTTTCCTCAGTCACCAGGGCTCTCCTAATCACTAAGGCTTCTCCCTTTTCAACATCATCTAAATGTTTAGATTGAGCATCCTCATCTGCATGCGCAACCCTTCCATGACCTTCTGACTTTTTGTCTGCCCTTCCTTGGTGTTGTGGACATTCATAGGCTCGATGCCCTTCTTCACTACACTGGAAACACGTTCCTTTGAAACCATCTCTTCTAGATCCTTGTCCATATCTCCTTCGTCCTCTACCTCTTTGATCACCACTATTTTGATCACGAGGGCGGTAGAAGTTGTCATTCCTTTGGCTTCAACTGGTACCCACATCTTCACTTTTATTTTCATCATCATTTCGGCTTCCTGAAGGTTTTCCACTACCCCTTCCACTTTAACCTCCTTGTCCTTTTTGCTTGCCATCAAATCTTTTGTTCAGCTTCTCTTCCACCTTCAAAGCAAACTAATACACATCATCAATGGTGGTCATTCTGACTAGGCTTAACTTCTCCTGAATGCTCGGTCGTAACCCATTAAGATATCGGGCTACCTTCTCCTTATTGGCCTCTGTGTGGCCCGTTCTGATGATTATCTTGTAAAAATATTTAGTATATTCTTTCACAGATCTACTTCCTTGTTTCAACCCTTGCAATTTCTTTAATAGATCTAACTCGTAGTCTATTGGTATGAACTACTTCTTCAGTTTCTCTACCATGCGATCCCATCTGGTGATATTTCCTTTTCCTCTTCAATTTCTTTCCAACTGGACCTCTTTCCACCAAATAGTGGCATGGCCCTTCAGCTTCATTTTTGCAAACTTAACCCGATCTGGGTCCTCTATTTCCTCATACTCAAAATATTCTTCTAGTTCGCTGATCCAGTCGATCAACTCTTCCGGGTTTAGACTACCAGAATAACTGGGGACGTTTTCTCTGGGTGTTTTCCCGATATTTGAAATGGCCTTTATTAGCCGCATTTGGTCTTGATCAATTGCTTCTTCTTCCTCTTCTACATTTGAACCTTCTTCCTCTCCTTCATCCTCACTTTCCTCCCTCAGGTTTAACCCTCTTCTCAACTACTCTTGTAACGCATCAATCTGTCTTTGGAGGACTACCAGTGCATCTATTCCACCAAAAATTTTGCCACCTCGACCACCTCTGGCACCACCACGCCTACCAGGCATCACTCTTGGAGGAATCTTTCTTGACCTCGACCCACAACCATGGTCCTAGTGCAAACTGCCTCATGATCGGTGATCTGTCCACACGCTCAAGAAAACCTGCTCTGATACCACTTGATGAGGGCGCAGCCCAAGACTTAGAAAATAACCCACAAACAAGAGAATAATTTTATTATTTAGAAAATGGAGCTTCTTACATGCAGAGGATTTCAAATCCGCAAGTTCTACATCATCTGTAAGTTACAGAAAGCTACAGAATCACCCTTTCACAATATGCGAGCTTGTCCCCAAAAAGTTACCCAAAAATTAGAAACCCGCCCATAAATAGAGCTCCTCATTAGTTTGAAGCCAAAACAACATTCAAATTTGAGTTTAGGCGGTTTGGCGTTGAAAATTTACAACATGAAGTTCAAATTTCAAAAGAGCATTTGCAATTGTATCTTTTAAAAAGTGCGCCAACTTCCCAGGGCCATAAATTTTGATCTGCGTCTCCAATTCGCGAACCATTTGAACCATTGGAAAGGTCTCAAAGTCAACAATGCACTCGAAATCCGCTATGCTGATTTTGGGAAGTTTCAGGGCCATTCCGGGAACTCTAAGTGCCTCAAATCTAACTTGGAAGATTTTCAGGTGCAAATATGGGAAACTAAAACTACAATATCTTTCAACCTAGGAACAGAAAATAAAAACCATAAATTGGGAATTTCATTATGACGAAAAGGGTATCCAAAAATGTAAAAACATCTAAAAACCAAGAAACTTAAAATTTAACTATTTTTGGGTGATGCAAGATTGCCCTTACACCACTGGATGCTCCTGCATCATTAATGCATTTCATGTCCTATAGACTCCATTTCATTTGAAGCCTAGAAAACACAAAATATTTTAAACTATTCACTATTATTTTAGAACAGTTCTTTAAAGCACAGGATTCAGTTTATAGCATATTCAATGATACATTTTATCAAGCCACTACAATATAGGGTTTCGAAAGAAACCTCTTTTTATAGAACAAAATAATCAAAGAAACTAGATCAAATGTATTTTTTTGTCTTAAGCTTTCATCTCACCATCTAATTGTATGTCGAGCTCAATCATTTGATATATATAGCAATGAATAACCTTTGAAAACTCAATAATTCCAAACCTCGACTTAAGACAAAATGTAATTGAAAACAACTTACAAATCTCAACTGCACAAACCATTGAATCCTCCAACTGTCCATAGCCACTATTGACTACCAACAAAATATTTTAAACTTGCTGCTTTCCAAGCTTCGACCCAAGTCATTTGTTTCTCAAACATCAACCCTAAGTTTGTTGCCCCATACACCAAACTTCAAACCTTCATTATACCCAAAGAACTATTCTTTTGCAAACAAAAAAATGTTCACTTGTTGAATCAGTAACCCTACAAGAGGTCGACGAATACAAAATTCATAATCACCCTTCAACCCTTCCTAAAGCATCCTTAACTTGCTAGTGCAGGTTACTTCTCAAAAAACAACTTTAATTTGATACTTTGGAATTTATAATTACAAACATCTCAAAAACCTTGAAGGTATGCAAATGTCCCTAGTCACCATACACATCAACCAAAGTTAAAGCATGTTCCGCAACAATGAATATTTTTCGAGAAGAACATCAATGTTGGAACAACAATGTGCCAATACTACACCATCAAAAACCTAAACCATGGAGAATACCTTTGAATCAAATAAATTGCAAATAGTGATCAAGATATGATTGGCATCAATGACAAACAATGCCAAAGCTAACAAACTCCTCCTTTGGAATTGATGTCATCAATCAAACCTTTGTTGCTCCCCCTTTGAATATAAACCAAAAAAAGCTCTTAAAAATCACATGCCATGGAGCAAATGGTAACCATTAACAAACATGCACTACAATTTCATAATGATAGATGCACTAAATGCAATGTAAATTGTGCTCATCATTTCAAATGTATTGTACATGATAAAAGCCACAAGATCGTTGTAAATGCAATGAAATGATAAAAGCAATCACATGCACAAATGCTCACTAAAATGATATCATAGTAAATGCACACTATACTATAAAAGCATCATTATCACTGTCCTCTTATTGTCCTAATCAAATTAAATCAATGATGAACAAATGCATGCACTACTATCACTATCCTCTTATTGTCCTGCACACTTTCCTAATCAAATCATATCAATACAATGCTTCTCCCCCTTTGAGACCAATGCCAAAGGAACAAAAACTGATTACTCCAAAGGAAGTAAAGAAGCAATGAACAAGATAAAGTTCCATAAGCAGTAGAGGGAATGGAAACAAATATACAAGATGTTACCATACTACTAGACTATCTTGTGCATGAGGAACATAACCAAAATGAGTACCATGTCTTAGAGAATGAGCAATATAGATTGTCACTTAACAGTGAGCAACTGTCAAGCAAAAAAGAAAAACCACTACACCAAGCATAAACTAGTTAGATGATATAAAGAAGAAGCATAAAGCATCATTGATAACAATCCTTATTAAGCTAGCATTGTTAGAGCAAAGTAAATAGTTCACAAAGAGTGACAAGCACATCTGAGCAGAGTATATTCTAGTGGATTGCAAAGACTTTTATTTCCCTTGATAATCCTTAATTTATGATATAACCTTCCTTCACATATGCCAATCTTAATCAACTTCTACCTTTCCTTTGACACTTCATACATTTTGATGTTTGTATTCAGATCTCTTAGACATATTATGCATGATTCCCTCAATATCTTGACTCTGACTTCATTTTATATTGGTTGATAATCATTCAACACTACCCGATACATCTTTCTTTATCTTCATCCTTTATGCTAATGTGCCTCCACTTCTCCTTCAGTCTACCAAGCTCATCGAATCCTGTTATATCGATTGCTCCATGCCTTTAACACATTAGTGAAGACTTTCTCATGTTTCAATCTGCAATTAAAGTGACCTATTCCAAACTTCATTCTTTTACAAGGTCGTTGCTAGGCTTCCTCAACTTGGTAGATTTGTTCACATAATCTCCACCTTGCTTGCGCTATGATCCCCTTCTTTGCCCCTTGGGTGGTCTATCATATTCCTCTTTCAGCTACACTGTACTTACCTTACTCTTTCTATGCATATAAATTATTTCCTTCATTATGCACGTCACTCCAAAAAGCAAGCAAGTAAAGAAAATTGTCATTGTTATAGAATCTGATCCACTATATCTAGCTCCATACTCTTTGAACCAAAAAGCAATACCATAAACCTGTGTGCAAACCCATACATAGTTTGTGCACAAAATTACACAACATTATGTAAGAGAGTGCATTATTAGCAAAGGAAGAACAAAGAGCACATATGGCAAAACCATCAAGATACTTCTCATGAATATGCATTGTCTCAAACTACTAGCATTGTCCAAACTGCATTGATAAAAGCAAGATGCATATTATCATATTCCAAACAACCAATATCATTGAGCATAGGCAAATGTACATTTGTAAGAACCATTGTCACAAAGTTGCACTGCACTATGTATAAATCATCTACTATTCACTGTCTCAAGAACAAAGCCTATGTGAGCATGATAAACTAGAATGAATGTATAATGTATAAGCATCAAGATAAATCATAGTGTGTGGGCATGATAAACCATAATGTCAACTGTAATATCGACTATCCATATTACCAACTGCCATTAAAATTACTAATAATCAAAATTATCAACTTTGTATTGGCAGCAATTTCAATCACATCATCAAGCTAGCATGATAGTGATTACCAAAGTGCACTTGTCATGTATTCATTTAGTTCACTTCATCTATTAATCAAGAATTTATTAGTTACCAAAGCATTCTATCATTATATTGGGAAATTCTATTACCCATTGAGCATGTAAAATTCCACAACAACATTAGCTATTGTCACAAACTATCATGCCAATCTAAAAACAACAATGCAATGCTCAAGCACTAAGCGCTATGAGCCCAACAAAAATTGCATCAAAGACCTGAGATAATAGTCCATTCTACCATCAAACACTGAACTATACTTCCATTGTCACAATACAATTGAACACTCCATTGTGTAGATGCAACAAGACAAAGATATGTAAGAAGAAAAATATAAGGAATTTTCATGATACTTGACAAAAAAAAGTCCAAACAGAACTACAACAAGCCATCTACAAACTTTGATTGCTCCCTTATCCATTGAGTAAACCAATTGTCACTATATCAAATCATTAGTTCACTGAATTACAACAATGTTTTTGACTGCCACACAAGTTCATTTCATAAACCATTTTAAAATCTTTGTCCACAAATACCATGTGCAAGGAAACATGCAAATGTTCCCATAAAAACTATTGATAGAGATCATACTAACAACTGTAGTTCATACTTCATGGTTTTTCCTTCTCAAATGACAAATAGAAGAGTGTTGACTATATAGTGTAAAGATCACTGAATAGTGACAAAGTATGTAGAGCAGACAAGGCACAAATCTTGAAACATAACACTCATAGTAGTCAAATATCAAAGAGTAATGCATAATCATCAGCCTGTTGGATAGTACTTTTGGCATCAATCCTCATAGATTGTCACAAACATAAACTCATAACACTATGCATGGATAATTGGAACTAATGAATAACACCAGATCAATAAATTTTTCGCTATTAGATGATCATCCCAAGAGTAATTATATAGTGACTAGTGGAAGGAATACACCAGGCCATAGCAAAAAAAAAACAAGAGAATTGAGAGCACTTCACTGTTTTACTTTCATCAAAATGATCTAACATAGATTGCAAGTATCAGAACTGTCACATTTTTACCTTGCAAATGCCAATATCAAAGGATTCCTTTACTAAAACTCTCTGCTCAACAATATTACAATGGTAGCACTGAGATATAATCAAGGAACTACTGGTAGATGCCTAAAACAAGTTGTCTAAAGAGAAGAAGTTGAAGCATTTTCAAAGAATCAAAAGACATTATCAAAGTAGAACTATTGCTACCATCAGAGCACCAAAACACTACAAAGATAAAACCTTCTTTGCTGCATAATAAAGGGTTTGAATGGTAAACCTATAAGCATCTCCCCCTAACTTCATGCTTCCCTTTATGCACTAGATGTCACTTGTGCATAATGCACAAGCTTAGAATCAACTTTCCTTTTATTTATAGTCTCATGAAGATTATAAATGTTCCCTATTATCCCTAAGCCATCTGGAACTATTTTTCCTGATTTCTTACTTATTTCACAACCTTGAGCAATAAATGTAACTTTAAATCCATTTTCACAAATATGACTTACGCTTAGAAGATTGTGTGTTAAATCTTCTACATAGTAAAAATCATATAAAGTAGTATCATCATCTAGAAGACTGGTACCTTTTCCCTTGATTAGAATACATAAATCATTTGCAAACTTGACCGAACCACCAACATAATCTTCAAGGTTGAAAAATTTTCTCTTATCACTAGTCATGTGGTGAGAGCATCCATTTTCTACAACCCATAGGTCTTCCTTTTTGACATTTAGGGCAGTTTGAACAAGCATGGATTCATCCTTTTTATCAATCATCTTTGGTCTCCAAACTAATTTTTTTTATCTACCTTCGAAGGGGTCTTGAGATGAACGTTGTTTTTGTTTTGTTGCATTGCAAAGTTAGGTATGCAAAACCTAGCTATATGTCAAGTGTTTCCAGAGTTAAAATATTTCAACTTATTCAAGAACATAAGAAAATTTCCATTCACAAAGCTTGGTTTGTAGACATATCCCTACATTCACTTGCCTTATGCAAATAGCCAAAGAAATACAAATCACACCGAAATAGATTACTCCTTTTGTCAATTGATGATTTCATAATCTTTTCATTTGTGACATCAGCTTGTCATGGTTCATTGGAACATTAGCATTTCCCTTCTACAAATCCTAGACCAATCTTATCCTTATGGTCTTTTTTGTTTTCCCAAAAGGTTTGCTCACTTATGACTACCATCACACATATCAAGTTTTTTCCTCAAGGATACAATTTATACATGTAATATGCAACATTGCTTTTCTTTGGTGTCTAACTAGATTTTGGTAACTTATGTAACTTTCTTGTTTTCTTCGAGTTGCAGTTTCAAATCTGCAATTTATTTTTCAAACTCTTTAATTTTGTTAATCATATTTTTAGTTTCTTTTTGGGTTTGGTTTTTTTATACTACAACCTCCTAGAGTTTTTTAATTTCACTAAGGGCACATCTTAATTCACCCTCTAGATCAACTTCTTCTCCAACATGATCTGATTAATTTGCAATCTTTTCTTTCTAATTATCATTAGGACTAATGGTAGTCATAGACATGGTTTCTTCTCCTTCTTCAATAGATCCTTCTAATTAAGAAAATGTATGTTACATCAACAAACAAACTTTGATTCTTTTTAAAAACATTTTTCTTTTTAAAATTGTATTGTTTTTCCTTTCCCTATTTTCTACTATCTTCCTCATCACTTGCTGGGCCTTTAGTAGGGCATTGAGCAACATAATTCCCAATCTGACCACAATTGAAACATTTAAATGGTAGCATCCCTTTATATCTACTTTATACTCTCTTCAGTTTGCTCACAAGTACATACTCATTGTCATCCAATTTCTCTGAATCTGAGTTTATGTCATTGTCCTTTTTCATAGACTTGAAGGCAATTTGTTTGCTAATGGGATTATCATTACAGATTCTCATTTCATAGGCAGTAAAGGTGCCATGGAGTTCATATAAATTGAGTTTGTTTAAGTTCCTTTCTTCTATAGCAAAAACTTTGGGATCATATTTAGGTGTCAATTATCTTAGCACTTTCTTGACAACAGCTAGTTCTGCTAAAATCTCACCAATACCACAAATTGAATTAATTTTTTCTTGAACTCTAAGAAGGTAATCAACAACCTTCTCTTCCCCATTCATCTTTAGACTTTCAAATTTTTCTTTAAAAGTTTGTAAAGTAGCCTTTTTAACTTTTTCATCACCCTCATAAATAATAGACAGTTTATCCCAAATAGACTTTGTAGTTTTATAGTCCATAATTTTAACAAGTACATCATTAGTCAGTCCATATAAAATAATTTTTTTTTCCCTAGCATCACAATCATAGGATTTTTTTCCTCTAGAGTAGAGGGTGCTCCAGTGGCAGTGTATTCATTCTCAAGTGCATGCCAAACCTCATAGCCTAGAGAAGTTATATGGTGTTGCATTTTGTTAAACAGGTGAAGGACAACTGAGAGGGGGGGTGAATTAGTTGTTAGACAATTCAAACTTAAAACTCAACACTTATTAATTCCACAACCACATTGTTCTATTATTAAATAAGAGTATGAAACACAAATAACATAAAGCAAATCAACACAATGAACACTAGATTTTTACATGGAAAACCCAATGAGGGAAAAACCACGGTGAGGGTTAACTCACAATATAAAGATTATAAACTGAATACAAAGGCTCACTACCAAGGGCTCACTGCCCAGAAGAGGACTCACTGTCCAAGTACAAACACTCACTGCCTACAAAAGGGACTCACTGTCCATAGAAAGGATTCACTATCCAATAGGGAGGCTCACTGCCTACAGATACAAAAGAGAACAAGAGATCCACCACAACAATTAATGCACATCCGTAGGATTGCAGAAACCTTCAGCTCACTACCTTCAACACAATGAAGAGTTGCTATTAGAACTCACACACACACTTCTGCTCTTATGATTTGTGGCTCACTTTCATCACTTTGCATCACATTGTCATACAATTATTCACAATTTGACTTGTTATACCATCCTCATCCTTAGAAAAATTCTCCAAGGTTGGCCACAAAAACCTTATTTCATAAATTCAAAATAGGTCTGCAACTCAAAATTTTTGAGGTGGAAAGGAATAAGAGTGGACCAATTAAAAACATTTTTCAAGATCAAAAATAATATCTCAAAACAACCACATGCTTCCTTAATTAAATTTTATTCTTTGAATGAAGTGTAAACACCAGGTCAGCCAAACCTAATGAAAACACAAATGATCATTGATGTACACGCTTCCCAACAAGAACATGACATGCGGACGCCACGTCACGCTTCTTTAAGCATGAGAATACATCTCAGAATATTCCAGATACATTCGCAACAAAACAACAAACTTCAATCACTGAACATCTTTCACTAGTCCATCCGGACTGTATAGGGGAGACATACCAGTAGTCGCTAGGGCTAACTTTGTGCATTCGTACAGAGTGGAAAATAGGTTTGATTTCAATTTTTTTTTTTGGGCTTTTTCGTAAGCAAGTTAGGACATTAAAAAGAAAAATTTTGCTTCTAGGTATTTAAAACGCACCTTGTGGAACTCGTAAAGCAAAAGGTGCTCAAAAAAGGTGTTTTTAAACCTCTGTCCCCACATCTTTACCACTTTGCCACTACCCATTAATTAGACAACCAATACAAAACTTTCAAAAATTCAAGGTGTTTTCAATAGTTTTAAATGTGTTTTCAATAGTTTTCAATGTGTTTTATTTTTTAGGTCAACTACACATTCAGTAGTGAACATATATTGGTATAATTTGTAAATTTTTATTGGCATAATTAAAACAATGTAATGACTAAAATATAAATGGTTATTGGGGGCTCAGGTAAACATGGAGTAAACAACAATTGGATCATGAATAACAACTAGCACATTTCCCCTAAACTCACACTGAAATACTAAAACATGACTTCCATATCACCAATCTTCAAGCCACCTTGCCCGAGCACAGAAAAGACCTTCACAAGACATACTCCATATCCACAAGATTTGAAATGAAACAAAAAAAAACTACAAAGCAACAATATTTCTCCAAGTCCATAGAAGACCAATCTTTACCAAAACAATTCACATACTGGTGAACATAACTTTCACATACCATCAAACCAAAAGATAGAACTTAGAATATATCACCATGAGATCACCATTAACAAACCTTCAAATCCACACAAGCATAGGCTTGACATAGGAGAAATGCATAGCACAAACTAGAGCACATACTAAACACTTTCACAATTATGTTTTTTCTTCTTTATTTAATTTTCTCAAAAGCACTTGGAAACTCATCAAACCAACACATCTACTACACCATAGAGATAGCTCCATGTACTCACAACATCTCAACAACATCTTAGCCATACATGTGCAATCTGCAACATACTAAAATGTGTTGACATCAATGACAACATTAATGACAACACCACCAAACTTGCTCATACTTGCAACAATCTCCCCCTTTGTCATTGATGGCAACACATGATGTGAAAAACCATCAAAGACAAAAAATTTACACATTATCCTGGGAGAACACCTTATCTTCTTCTTCACCTGTTTATCACATGACTTTCTCTCCCCATTTGACATCAATGGAAAAGATCAACAACACTGATTACTCCTCTTTAGGAGTACACTCATACTACAACAATGAAAACCTTTTCTACTCCCCCTGTGGAGTAGACCCATTTATTAGTCCAAATAAATGAAGAATCTGTGAATTCACTGGACTGATGCACCTTTATGTGCACCTAGTTAGGAGGGCCAATGACCCCCAACATCTCCCTAAGATGCTCAAAATTATCCTTCGGAAGAGCCTTGGTAAATATGTTTGCACTCTGTTCCTTTGTTGTCACATACTCCAATCTGACCTCATTCTCCAACACTTTTTCTCTCAGGAAATGATATTTGATAGATATGTGCTTCATTCTTGAATGCATAACCGGGTTCTTTGAAATGTTTATTGCACTTGTGTTGTCACAAAAAATAGAAATAGGCTCATCACATACCACACCAATGTCCTTCAGGGTTTGCTTCATCCACAAAACCTGTGTGCAGCAAGATGCTACATCAATATGTTTTGCCTCTACTGTGGATAAAGAAACCAAGTCTTTCTTTTTTCTCAACCATGAAACGAATCTTCCACCAAGAAAGAAAGCACCACCACTAGTACTCTTCTGGTCATCTACACATCTAACCCAATAAACATCTGTATAAGCACTTAGGGTGAAATCATCACTCTTAGGATACCATAATCCATAATCTAGTGTACCTTTAAGATATCTAAATATCCTCTTTACAGCTGTGACATGTGCTTCTCTGGGATCAGCTTGGAATCTGGAAACTAAACATACTGCATGTATAATTTTTGGTCTTGTAGCAGTCAGGTACAACAGTCCGCCAATCATAGATCTATATTTGCTCTGATAAGTCTTAGCAGATTCATCATCTTTGCTCAGTTTACATCTGGTTACCATAGGAGTACAAACTGGTTTGGAATCATCCATCCCAAACTTCTTCAACATTTATTTTACATACTTAGATTGTGAAATGAATATCCCTTTATCATTTTGATTCACTTGTAGACCAAGAAAGAAATTCAATTTACCAATCATAGACATCTCAAATTCTTTTTGCATCTCTTCAGCAAACTTTTTACACATGCCATCATTTCCACCAAAAATGGTATCATCAACATAAAAAAATACTATCAACATTTTTTTAGATTGCACTTTGAAGTAAATATTATTGTTAGCAAAACCTTTGTTGAATCCTTGCTTTGTCAGATATCTATCCAGTCTTGCATACCAAGCTCTGGGAGCTTGCTTTAGCCCATACAATGCCTTCCTCAACTTACAAACTATGTCCAGTTTGTTAGACAAATAAAAACCTTTAGGTTGCTCCATGTACACCTCTTCCTCCAACTCACCATTCAAAAATGTTGACTTGACATCCATTTGATATGCTTTGAAGTCCTTGTGGGTAGAAAAAACCAAAAACATCCTGATAGCTTCCATTCTAGCCAAGGGGAAAATGTCTCTTCAAAATATATACCTTCAACTTGTGAATATCCCTTGCATACAGGTCTTGCCTTATTCCTTATGACTTCTCCACTTTCATTCAGCTTATTCTGAAACTCCCATTTCAAACCAATCACATTTTTATTCACAGGCCTAGGGACTAGTTCCCATGTTTGATTATTTTCTATTTGCTACAAGTCTTCTTTCATAGCTCTCATCCAACTCTCATCTTCACATGCTTCACTTACATATTTGGATTCAATTTTAGATAATAGACAAAAATGTACCTCAGCTGCAACTCTGCTTCTTGTCTTCACACCTTCACTTTTATCTCCAATTATCTGATCCTTCAAATGATTCTTCTATACATACTTAGGAGTTCTGATAGCAGGTTCTAGTTCATTTTCTTCTCCTTCTTCTTCTTCTTCCACTTGTTCTTCTTTCTCTTCATCTTCCTTCTCCTTGTTTTCTTCAGGTACATGTCCATAGATAGGATCATTAAGTTCAACTTCACTTATCTCAACAGGTCTGTGTATATCTTCATCAACTTTCACATTAGCACTTTCAATAATCTTTCTCAATCTTTTGTTAAAGCATCTGTATGCTTTGTTAGTAGTAGAGTATCCAAGAAAGATTATGTTGATGGTGTTTTTTGCACATCAACAACTCAGACAAGATACAAGTATCCTATCTCTCTTGAAAGGAAAATCTCTATCAGCAAGCCTCTAGAGATAACCCCAAGGTCTCTAATGTTAGGTCTTGACAATGCATAAACAACTTAGTGATAATGTGAAAATGTTGGTAATCACAAGGGGCCTTACAAATGAACAATGCTAGAAGCGTACTTTCATCAGATGCAACAATATGGTGATGCTTTCAATCCTAAAACTAACCCAAATTCAAAGAAAAGATCAAAAAAGAAAGGGTTGAAAGAGATTCTATTCTAACTCCTAAGATCAATCACAACAATGATAAATGTTGCAAATGGACAAATCCCCAATAAAACCAATCTTTGTTTGATCAAGGACAAGCCCACAACTCTGTAGAAATGGTGCAATCTTCTAAGGAAATTGAAGATTTTCAGACTATGAATATTCATCTACATACCCAATAATTGGTGCAATGTAAACAAACATCCACAGTTGAACTTAGCACAAAATAAGGCCCAGACTAACTTTACACAGCAAATTACAATCAACAAATTGCTAAAAGTATGGACCGGAGATCGATCAACATCATTAACATTTTACTGTTATTGCAAAAGAATTGAAATCTAACATCTAACATTGAGAATTGAGAACAAGAAACCATAAACTGCCAAAGTGTAACACAAAGCTTTCCAAATCAACAATCCAATTGCATTAACTTCTCCAGCATTACATAACAACTTTCAGTCTCTCCTCTCTCCTACAGCTACTGACTTCTCTAACTTAGCCAATTCTGGCTTTTATAGCCTCTAATCGACTATTCTAACCCCTAAATCTAACCTCCCTTTTACAAATGAGAAGGCACTGGCCTTTTATAGAAAATTACATTTTGAATCAATGGCCAGGATTTAATTCATCCAATGGCTGCAATTGCACTTCTAGAAGCATCAAGCTATTACATTTAATTTGGGAGCTCATGGTACATCACCATCCAATTGCATAAAAACAATTACATCATGGAACAATGAGAAAACAATATTATGGTAGCCTGTCATTAATGAAAATTCTGATTGGATGATGAAATCAACTTCACATGTCTTCCAAAAACTCCTTCCAGCTGTAGACAGTTTGGACACAGATTCTGATGTAGGCCCCACTTTTAATATTTGAATTGAACTCTTCCATATTTCCCCTTTTGGTACGAATCCATATGCAAGTTACCCTTTTGATACGAATCCGTATGCAAGTTCTCCATCTCAAGAATTTCATTTTCAGGAACATTTTAAAATTTCAAGGAAAAAATTTCCATTTTTGGCAAAAATTGCATTTTGGGAAAAATTTCCATTTTGGGGGAAAAAATCATTTTGAATTTTTTTCACTTTTGGAAAAAATTAAAAAAAAAGTTTCCATTTTGGAAATTTTGGGTTTTTGAGGGGGTCTTGGAATTTTCCAAAAATGAAAATTTCAAGATTTTGAGGGGTTCATGGAAATTTCGGGATTTTCCATCAGGGATGGAAATTCCCGAATTCCTTACAGGGTCGAAATCCCCTAAACCTCATAACTTTTTTTCTAGAATGAATTTTCAAAAAATTCAAAAAACAACCCTGCCTAATTTTTTGCCCTCTATCCATGGGTGCAAAAAAGAAAAAAATCAGGATTTTGAGGGGGGCTTTGGAACTTTCCAAAAATGGAAATTTCGGGATTTTCCATCAAGGACGGAAATCCCCCAATTACCTGCAAGGTCAAAATTCCCTAAACTCCATAACTTTTTTCCTAGAAGGAATTTTCAAAAAGTTCATAAAGCAACCCAGCCTAATTTTTCATCCTCTATCCATGGGTGCAAATTTTTTTTTACATATAACATTGAAAATTCACTTCAAAATCCCCATTTTCAAATTCCAAGATAGACAAATTTCTCCTCGAGCTTCAAAATATTGTCCTCATCAAACCCATTCTAGACTTAATCCCAAAATAACCCCCAAGAAGAGTAAAACCAAAATTTGACCAAGCCAAGAGGCAGAGATGCAAAAGAAAAAAGAGGGTCCCTACCTCCGGTGGGGCGTGTGTGGGAAAATTGCACAACAGATTCCTTCATCACATCTAGCATCAAACTTTCCAATATTTTCATAATCTCTTTTAATGTAGTATCTGCTTCCAAATACCTTAAAATATTTCACAGTAGGTGTCTTACGGGTCAATAACTCAAAAGGTGTCTTAGTGTTGTTGTATCTGATCTGAACTCTATTAAGAACATAAACAGCAGTATGTATCGCTTCTCTCCAGTACACATCTGATACATTTTATTCTTTCATCATGGTTCTAGCAACTTCCTGTACAATCCTATTTTTCCTTTCAACTACACCATTCTGCTAAGGGGTTCTCAGAGCAGAAATTTGTCTTCTTATGCCATGTTGTTCACAGAATGCATTAAATTCACTAGAAGTGAATTCTCCACCTCTGTCGGATCTCAAACATTTTATTTTCAAATTTACTTCATTTTCCACTCTTGCTTTGAATACCTTAAACCTATCTAGAGCCTGAGTCTTTTCTCCGAGAAAAGAAACCCATGTCATTCAAGTATAATCATCAATAAGCAACATGAAATATTTGTCACCATTCAGGCTTCCAGTTTTAGTTGGACCATAGAGATTAGTGTGAACTAACTCTAGCATTTCGATAGTAGAATGCTCTTTTCCCTTAAAGTTGCATCTTGTATGTTTCCCCAATTGACAACTTCTACAAATAGCATTACCAGGTCTTGTGAAGGATGTTGTGGTTGTGTTGCTGATATGTGGTTGTCATTGATGTCAACACTATTAGTATTGATGTATTGTAGGTTGTATATGTCGAGGATATTGAGAAAATTGTTAAAGAAAGAGTTGCAGGTTGACAGTGGAACAATGAAGGTCATGAAGGTGTCTTGCTCAGTATGTTGATGATCAATTGTTGTGGACTAAAGGGTTTATTGTTGAGTGTATCTAGTTTATCCACCAAAAGTTTCAAAGGTCCGCATGGAGATTTAATCGTGTTATGAACAGTTGTGTTTTGACAATTTTTATGTGGCTTCAATTAGTGTTCCTGATTGAAGTTGATGTGATTCTAGTAATTTCAGTTGTTGTGGATGCTTCTCTGATGATTCTTGGTGCTTGTGGATGGTTCTAGATCATGCTCTATCTTTGGTGCACATCTGCGTTGATCGGTGTACTCGTGATCAGTGATTTTTCTCTTGTGTGTTTGGGTTTTTATGTTCTTGGCCGACATGGTGGTTGTAACGTGTTTTGGATCCTTGGATATTAAAATTTGAATGTTTGGTGCACTCAAGGATATTGTTTTAAGTCTTCATTATGTTATGGCCAACGATGTTTGATTTGCATTGAAAATTTACTTGTAAATTTGGGCCAACATTGTGTATATGTTTTATATTATATTTTGGCTAACAAAGTTGTTGATGTAATTCCATGTTGTAGATATATAAGAGCAGTTGTTTGTGCGAAGTTATGGAGCGAAGAAGTGCCAGAGAAAGAGCAAGTGTGTGAATAGTGATCTAATCATTCGATTGCAGAGTAGAGTGTGAAGGAGTTTTTGTGCTTAACCGGAATTGTAATCAGGATTTTATAGAAGCTATTTTCTCAGTTAATACCCTGCAGATCCAATCTGAATTTCTGTAAGACAGTGTGTCTTCTTTGGGAAGTGAGCCCTCTTGTATTTAAGCAGTGAGCTCTAGGCAGTGTGCCTGAATGCATGTGCATTCCCATTATTCTTCATTATACTTTTAACAGGGTATAATATTGTAGACTGACATCCACCGTGGTTTTTCCCCTAATAGGGTTTCCACGTAAAAAATCTTGGTGTTCTCTATGTTTCTGATGTGCTGATTGTCTGTGGTTTATTGTTCATTCATAAGATCTGAGATTAAGTTAAGTTTGAAAAGTTTAAATATTTTGTGACAATTGATTCACCCCCCCTCTCAGTTGTATGTCCTTGTTTTTCCAAAAATTGGTATCAGAGCAGGTTCCTCTGAAGAAGTTTAAAAGCTTGAGGTGATCTGAGATGGCATCATACAAGAAGGGAAGTCCTAGATTTGATGCAACAAACTACTCTCTATGGAAAGCCAAAATGGAGTGTCATTTGAGGTGTATTAGTGAACCCTTCTGGAAGATTACAAAGAACATATATGTTATTCCTCAGAATAATCCTTCCACTCCTAATGAGATTAAAGAGGCTTAGATTAACATTAGGGCTATTGAAGCTTTGTTGAGTGCTTTGACGGTTTCAAAAATGACAAATGTGATGGATCTGAAGACAGCTCATGAGATCTAGAAGAAGCTGGAGACTTTGTATGAAAGAGATGTACTTGTGAAGGTCGCTAAGCTATAGATTTTGAAAGGAAAGTATGAAACTTTGAAGATGTGTGAAGATGAAAATATTTCTTCTTTTATGCAAAGAGTAAATGAACTTGTGATGGGTATTAGATGTGCCAGTGGTGCCCTAGATTAACAAGAAATTGTAGCCAAAGTGCTCATATCATTGCCTCCGTCTTACAAATCAAAGGCCCATGCTATTGAAGAGCTCAGAACAGTAACAAATGTGACAAGGGATATGTTGATTGGTAAATTTGTTGCCTTTGAGTTAAGTGAATTTGGTGATTCTGCCCCCAAGACTGAATCTGCATTTAAGGCCTCTGTATCTAGAAGAAACAAGCAAAGATATGATCCAGGAGATAGTTTTAGAAAGACATTCAAGTATGAGGAAGAGATGAAACAACTTGAAGATGAAGAAAGAGAGGTAGAAGAGTTGGAAGCACTGATTGTGAAGAAAGAAGGCAGAGGACAAGGTAAGTATAAAGGAAAGTTTCCTATTAAATGTTTCTCTTGTAGTAAAATAGGTCATTTTGCTTCAAGGTGTCCTAAAAGAGTTCCTAGGTCTAAGCCTAACAAACCTAGATTTCAAAATAAATTCTATTATGTTGAAGAAGTTGTGACTGATGAAGAATCTGATAAAGAAAATGGAAATCGAGATGAATGGGTTTTCATTGCTATCTAGGAAAATGGTCTGATGGCTACTGAATCTACTAAAGTTGAGAAAGCTCTTGCAGCCCGAATTGAAGAAAAGGATGAGTGGGTTATTGACAGTGGATTCTCACATCATATGACTGGTGACAAAAACAAATTTGTAAGTCTAGAGAAATATCATGATGGGGTTGTAAGATTCAAAGATAACAATGTTGGTGTGATTCATGGCAGAGGATCTATTTGTCTTGGTGGTAAACATAACACTGATGATGTCCTTTATGTTGAATATTTGAAGCATAACCTATTGAGTGTTGGACAGTTGGTGGACAAGGGTTACGATCTTCAGTTCAAAGATGGAAGATGTAGGATACTTGGAAGCTCTAGAAATGTAATTGCTTCAGGTACAAAGACAAGAGGTAATATTTTTCACATGAGTGCTGCTAATGAAAGTTGTTTAATTGCTCAAGTAGATGAAAGCTAGTTATGGCATAGGAGGCTATGTCATGTGAATTTTGATAACATTGTCAAGGTAAGCTCCACTCAAGCAGTAAGAGATCTACCTAAGCTAGTGAAGCCTACTAACACAATATGCAAGGAATGTCAGATGGGAAAATAGACTAGAGTTTCTTTTCAGAGCAAAAAACATCATTCTAATGGAGTACTGGAGCTGGTACATACTGATCTATGCGGTCCCTTTAGAATCAGAACTCTACAAGGAGAAAGGTACTTTATGCTACTTATTGATGATTACTCTAGGTTGATATGGGTTGCTTTCTTAAGCAAAAAATGTGAAGCATCAGAGAAGTTCAAAAGTTTCAAAGCTATGGCAAAGAATGAGACAGGTCTGAAGATCAAATACCTAAGGTCAGATAGAGGTGGTGAGTTCACTTCCCGGGAGTTCAATTCTTTCTTTGAAGAGCATGGAATTAAAAGACGGTTATCTACTCCTCGAGCCCCTCAACAGAATGGAGTTGTAGAGAGAAAGAACAAAACAATTCTGGATGCTGCTAGAGCAATGATGTTGGAAGGAAATTTGCCTCACATCTATTGGAGAGAAGTTGTAAACAATGTTGTGTACACTCTAAACCGGGTAATGTCAATCGTATTTTCGGTAAGACTTCTTTTGAGCTATGGTTTGGTTATAAGCCTATTGTTAAATATTTCAAGATCTTTGGAAGTAAGTGTTATATTAAGAGAGACGAGGACATAGGAAATTTTGATGCAAGGATCGATGAAGGAATCTTTCTAGGTTACTCTACTAAAAGCAAGTATTACCAGTGCTATAATAGAAGATTGAGAAAAATGGTTGAAAGTTTAAATGTCAGAGTTGATGAGGACTTTGCTAGATCATCTAGATACTGTGGATATGATTCATATGACCAGCAAGATAGTATAGACAAAGGGAAGAATGCTCAGACATAAAATCAATTTCATATTGTTTCGGTAAATCAAGAAATTCAAGAAGGAGAGACAAGTGGAAGTACATAAGAAAGAACAAAAGAACCAAAAGTGCGAGAGAATTCTAAAATTTTGAGGTATGTAAAGCTAAATAATTCTGAAGATCAAACTATAGGAGATAGGAATAAAGGTGTGGAGACTCGAAGAAGGATTGAAAAAGAGTATTGCCTGATTTCCAAGACTCGGCCTAACAATGTCAATGAAGCTTGTAATGATGAACATTGGATGGAAGCTATGAAGGAAGAATTGATGCAGATTGAAAAGAATGATACATGGATTCTTGTTCCTAGAACTAAAGATAAAAATGTGATTGGTACTAAATGGGTCTTTCAAAATAAGCTGAATGAACAAGGTGAAGTGGTTTGTGATGTATTCAAGGTAGGAGGATCCAATTAAGGACTGTCCAACCTTGCAGCCTAAACTACATTCGCCATGATCACACAGTCATGCAACAAAATTTAACAGTTAATCCATAGAAAGATAAAAGACATTCATGAACATCGAACACAAGATTTATCCTGGGAAAACCCTAATAGGGAAAAACCTAGCCTACAAAGCTCATCCACATTATATTATAATCTCAAAACACATTACAAATGCCTCACAGGCTTACAGATTCTAGGCTACATCCCAAGGATTACAAATAATTCATACAACAATTTTCATTGACTTCTTTTCCTACTCCACACACTCTCTGCTTTGAGTTCCTTTTGAATCAGAAGACTTCATCACCATGCTTCATACTTCATACCATCAAGCACCTTGTCAATCTATCTTCCTCTTCTTTCCTTGTAACAATCCTTTCTCCTCTATTTATATCATCTCCAAATCATCCCACCCTTAACATGTCGGCCCAATTACAATGGCTAGTAAAATAACGTGCCAACTCAGATAGGTCAGCTCAAAAAAATAACAATTTACCATGTGACTCAACCCAGGTTGGCCACAAAAAAGCAAGGACCCAAATCAACATCCTCGATCATGCAAACACCTTCTAGATTATTCCTCAAAGATCCACAACATGTCACAATACCATGTCAGCCAAGAACAAGGTAAACAAGACCTCACACAAGAAAATCGCCAATCGCGGGCACACAGATCAATGTGGACCAACAACACATGATCTAGAAACATCCACGATCATCACGAATCACCACAGCAATGTCCACAACAACTCCATGTACTAGAATCACATTATCTTCCCCCAAGAACACCAATTGGAATAACTAAACAACTATCATCACACAGATCTTCATAACTCAATCGATCCTTCATGCGGATCCCTGAAACTTAACATGGAAATACTAGACACCATCAACAATAAACCCTTTAATCCACATCCTCTAACAATCCAATTCCATAATCCGGTACCTTGCATCTCTACAACCTCACTGTCAACTGCTTCAACTTTTTGAAGACTTTTGGATGCCCCTGCATCAGACTCCCAAGGTTATTTGAAAAGTGAGCCTCTTCACTTTGGTCTACACTATATCAAATCCATTATTACCTCCTCAAATGGGTTTGACAATCGATCTATAGGTGCTTGTAACTACCTCAAGGTCGGCGTTTTGTTCAAGTCTACCCTACAAACTGCCTCAAGTTCTTCTCCTTGAATTGGTTTAGTGATCTACTTGCAAGATCTACTTGCAAGCCTTGCATTGCCTCATTGGTCGATGGTCTAAGCAAGCCTTCTCCGCAAGTTGCCTCAGGATCAATTCCTCATTCACATTTACTTCACCAAACTTTCTCCTTAAGATTAAAGCTTCACCTTCTTCCAGTTCCACAAGGAAATCTTATTCCTCCAAAGGTTCCCCTTCCTCTGGATAAATTAATTCTATATCAATAGACTCTTCTTCATCTACACAAACTATCTCTGCATCCTTTACTGTTGTTCCTTCATCAGGTTCTTGATGACACTCAATACTTGATTCTTTCTTCCTCCAAACTCCTTTATGCTCTACGTAAGGTCTACATCTTGATTCTCTTTTCCTCCAACATATGAGTTCTTCCATCTATATGATCTTCTAAGCACACAAGTAACATGTTTCCACTTTGCTCCATCAATCCACCCATAATCCATCTATTCATAACTTGTCATAGGCTTTCTCCTTCTCATCTTATTCCAACACATCTTCCCATAATGATTCCTTAATCCACATAACTTACAAGGATGTAGATCACAACACAATTCCCTTTCATGTCCATGCCTTTTACAATGTGAATAGTACATACCTTCTCTTTGCTGATTCAAACTTGCAATAACACTCTTACCTCGGTCATATCCAAGGCCTTCAATTTTTGGTCTCATCATTGGTTCAATAGGTTCGGTAATTCCTTGTTGCTTCTTTCCCAATCCTTTTCCTTCATATCCCATTCTCTGCATGATTCTTAAACCAATTCCATCACCAACAATTGCAGGCTTCATCACCTCGTTATCTTCTGCAACAACACACAATTCATTAGTATCACTAGAAACATCACAGCATTCAAGCTTAGATCTCATCTTCTCATTCTCCTTCCAGCATGCAATAAGTGACTACTCCAACTGATCAACATGTTCCGTCAAACTAGATATTTCCTTCCTCTACAAACTGTTCTCCTTATTTAGCTCTTTCAAACTTTCCTCCAGAATATTCTTGAATTCTTCTGCAAATTTCCTTTTAAGGTCTTCAAACATAGCCAACTCTGCTTCTAGTTCTTCATTTCTCTCCCTCAATTCTACATTACACTTCTTGATTTCACACAGGTCCTCCTCCAAAGTATCCCTTTTACATACTAGGGTTTCATTTTCCTTCTTCATCCTCTTTCCACTCTTCCCCATTGCAACAAATTAGATAAACAACCAAACTTGAATGCTTACAGACTCACAACCAGCTCTGATACCATTTGATGTAGTCAAGGTAGGAGGATCCAATTAAGGATTGTCCAACCTTGTAGCCTAAACTACATTTTCCATGATCACACAGTCATGCAACAAAATTTAACAGTTAATCCACAGAAAGATAAAAGACATTCATGAACACCACACACAAGATTTATCCTGGGAAAACCATAACAAGGAAAAACCTAGCCTACAAAGCTCATCCACATTATATTATAATCTCAAAACACATTACAAATGCCTCACAGGCTTACAGATTCTAGGCCGCAGCCTAGGGATTACAAATAATTCTTACAACAATTTTCATTGACTTCTTTTCCTACTCCACACACTCTCTTCTCTAAGTTCCTTCTAGATCAGAAGACTTCATCACCATGCTTCATACTTCACACCATCGAGCACCTTGTCAATCTATCTTCCTCTTCTTTCCTTGTAACAATCCTTTCTCCTCTATTTATATCATCTATGAATCATCCCACCCTCAACATGTCGGCCCAATTACAATGACTAGTAAAATAACACGCCAACTCAGGTAGGTCAGCCCCAAACAATAACAATTTACCATGCGACTCAACCCAGGTCGGCCACAACAAAGAAAGGACCCAAATCAACATCCTCGATCATGCAAACACCTTCTAGATTATTCCTCAAAGATCCACAACATGTCACAATACCTTGTCGGCCAAGAACAAGGTAAACAAGACCTCACACAAGAAAATTTCCAATCGCAGGCACACAGATCAATGTGGACCAACAACACATGATATGGAAACATCCACGATCATCACGAATCACCACAACAATGTCTGCAACAACTCCACATACTAGAATCACATCATCTTCCCTCAGGAACACTAACTGGAATAACTAAACAACTATTAGCACACAGATCTTCATAACTCAATCGATCCTTCACGCGGATCCCTGAAACTTAACATGGAAATACTAGACACCATCATCAACAAACCCTTTAATCCATAGCCTCTAACAATCGAATTCCATAATCCGGTACCCTGCATCTGTACAACCTCGCTGTCAACTGCTTCAACTTTTTGAAGACTTCCAGATGCCCCTGCATCAGTTCAAAATAAAGCAAGACTAGTATGTAAAAGGTATTCACAAATGGAAGGTATTTATTTTGAAGAAAACTTTTCCCCTGTTGCCAAAATTGAAGCTGTAATATTATTTCTTGCTTATGTCGAATATAAGAACTACAAATTCTATCAAATGGATGTGAATTCAACCTTTCTAAATGGTGAGTTAGAAGAATAGGTATATGTTGAATAGCCAGATGGATTTCAATTGACTGATAAGGAAGACATGGTTTGCTGATTGAAGAAACTCTGTATGGACTCGAGTAAGCCCCCAGAGCCTGGTATGCTAGACTGGATAAATACTTACTAAAGCTTGGATTCAATAAAGGTACTGTTATCAATCAGATATGCACCCTGTGTTAATTTTGCAGAAAATTAACTATCTGTTGATACATGGAAACCTTCTTCAGATGTGGGTGATTTGAACAAAGAAGGAATCTCCAGAGTGAGTTGGTTCTCCAAATAATAATCCTATTCTAAATGATCTTCGAGGTAAAAGGAAGAAGGATAAACTGAAATTAAAACCTATGACTAACAGATGATTCACTAGATATGAAAATTTATACTTTATCACTCACAATAGTTTTTCTATCACAATAGCCCTCACAATCTCATTAGCACATGTTTTCATCAGTGATTTGCATGAATATTTTAAAATAACCAAATACAACATGCAACCTGAAACCATGTAATTCTAAACAAAGATTCACAATAGCAAGATATATAAGGATTCAAATTTGAAACACAAAGACATCATATTGCCATTACAAAAGTGAGATAAGAAAAATGGGAAGAACGCTACTACTTTATTGAAACTGAAAGAGTGTATCTGTCTAAACTGAGTACAAAAAGTTTACAAACTCTTAGAAAGTGTATCAAAGAAAGAAATAATAATCTGGATTGAGAAAAACTCTAAGTTTTTCTTCAAGATATATCACAAAACCCTAATCCGAGCTCAAGAAGAAAGCTCAAGGAAAAGCCTCTAAAACTGTTCCAAAAATGTGGCATAAAAGTGGAAAACTCACACTTTTTGCATGTGTGTGCTGAAAAGCACCTAAAAATAGTTCTTCTTTGCTTTAAAAGAAAAAAAAAACACCTTATCTCCTCTCCATGAAGCTCAAATCTGACCAAGAGAAAAAATCAATCACCAATCTACTAAAAATAGCAAAGAAATAAAACAATTTATAAAGAATTGTTTTATTCTTTCTTTACAATGATTTGTAGTTTTTAAATCTTCTCAATCTGATTAATTTTTGCAATTAAAGATTTTTGGAAATCTTTTGCAAAATTACAACCTTATTTCTCCATTACACATTTGATTTTTGTCAAAAAAAATCATAAAATAGAAAAATAAAATCAATTTGAAAAATAAAACCTAAGTCCTATCTATGAATGTTTCATATTTTCACCAAGGCATAGGCATTTGAAACAATTAAAAACCCCAAGTTTTTAAAAGACCTTTAAAAACATTTAAACGCCTATCCTAAACTTAGGCAACTGATATTCATTGAAGCTTTGAAAGTGGTCGACCTAGGAAGATTTCATTAAGGCACATAGCATACTTGAAGGTATTAATCAACATCATTTCTTGAAGTGAATGTGACAAAATTGCTAAGGCAACCTAAGGCAAAAAAGAAACCTTCAAGAACAAAAAAAAGAATCCCTAAGATTTCATATCTTTTGAAAGTGATGACTCTGGGGAGAAAGCTTCTGCATGTCGCCGCCATGTAAGCTAGGGTTTCAGTTTGAAACCTCCATTCGAGCCTCCAATCGAGCTTTCTTTCTCTTTGATTCTGATCATATTCGGCCTCCACCACTCATGGTAAGCTTTATTTTCTATCTTCTATTCATTTCTTGGCTTCTTTGATGAGAATAAGGCCTCACAGGCCGTGGCCATTCATACTTTGATGCTTCTTTTATTTTTGGTTTCTTCGCCTTACTTCTCTTCTATTGATCCTCCCACTCGGTCGCCATGGGAGACATTGATTGAGGCACTATAGGGAGCTCTAACAGAGCTCAACTAAGGCTTGCTTGTCCCTCTCTCAGGTATAAAATGGTAAGACTTTTCTCTCTCTCTCTCTGTTTTCACTTAAACCAAGCTTATAAAAGCTTGTATTTGCAAGAAACTATGATTTCTTTTAAAAGAAAAGCAGGCCATCACATAGGCCGCGCCATGAATACTTGATTATAGAATTCTATAAAGAATTTCTTGCATTGTAATTTTTGTTTGCTTCAGGTATCTTTAGATATGATGAAACTTAAATGGGGTTTTCCTCTTCTATGAAATGTTAGACCTTTTAAGAGCCAAAAGCTCTCTCGAGGCCGCAACCACTCATGCAAAAAATAGGTATTTTAGAATGTTTTTGGGCTCGACCCATGATAGCATTAAATGTATTTTACATTCCTGAAACAAACCCTCATGTGGGTATTGGGTATCTTGAAGAAAATCATGTTTATCTTTGACCTCTCCAAAACTCGAGCTCGACCCATGAGAGCATTGTATAAATTTTTCATTTTGACAAAAACCCCCACATGGGTATTCTATAAATAATGAAAAATATGAGTATTTTGTTACACATTTAAAACTTGCACTTGACCCACCATGGAATTTTATTTACACTATGATTTCTGTCAAAACCCTTACATGGGTAAATGGTATTTTGAAGAAATTTGCATTTTGATTTAAAATCCTCATCTGGCATTCTTTGTTTCAAGTATAAACTGCACTTTTTAGTCAAAACCCCATGTGGGTATTCTAAAACTTGAAAGAAACACCTCTTTTTGTTCTTTGTCAAAAAAACTTCATGTAGGTTCACTAAAACAAGGAGAAAACTCTGCATTTTGATAAAAACCAGTATGGCACTCTGTACTTTTAAAAGCAATATGTGTTTGAAACTTAAATTCCATATGGGGTTCTTATTTTTTAAAAAGAAAAAAAAACTCTTCATTTCTGCATTCTGTAATGTTGTGATACTTCATTACTTGTTTTTCAGAAAGAAAATCTTCTTTACCCATAAAATAGCACTTAAATTCCTTCATGGTTTATCTGATGGCATCACTCAATAAAGCTTAAAAATGGTTCAGTCCCTTCAATTTCTTATCAAATATTATCTCTGATTTACTTATTTGGACACCCCAAAGATGCAAAAACCCTTACACTGTTTAAAAACACACCCATAATTGGTTTTTGTACTCAAAAATCTTGTTTTGACAATGCCAATGTCCCATCTCTGGCACTCTTCATGCATTTTTATGTTCCATTAAGAAAAGGTTGTTCCATGCACTTGTTCTCTTCAAAGCATTTAAAATTGACGCATCTACTCCATTTAATGCAACATTTGCATTCAACCATTAAAATTCAATGGTTCACATCCTCTTGATCCCATTTTACCAATCACACCTTTGGTTGCCTGATGGAAGCACTTTCCTCTGAACTTTCATACATTCTTTACCTTCCTTCAAGCAGCTACAACTGAAATGAGCTTTGATCCTTGGTGTACTTTGATAATAATGCTTTGAAGCTCCTCCAAATATTTTCAGTTATCACTTCTTGAAACTTTATTGATGAGGCATTATGTATGCCTATTCACTATCACATTATGAGCATGAAAACTTGATTACTGTGATGACTGAAATTCTATTTTACTCCTTCAGTTGAATAGCTCAGATGAGCATGATAATTGTACTTTTTCTTCTCATCCCACTTGTAAGTTTAAGGGGCAGCATGCCGAGCTCTACCCTTGTGGGAGCCTGTTTTACTCCGCATGCTTTATGTCTTCATAAGATGATCAGCTACAAGGATTTTCCTATACTTGTATAGGAAACAAACAATGTTAGCATAAAAATAATGATGTGACACTCCATTTTCAGCTCTTGTTTCTGCACTTCTCTTTTAGTTGATTCCATGCATTTTGAGGAGTGAATTATATTTCTATTGGTAGAGCATGTAGTATAACTCATATTCAGATCTCTAACAGGACTTTCCCAATTTTTATAGGTATACTTGGGATCGAAAGCAAGATGGAGCAAGCAGCAAGCGTCTCAACCAAAGATCAAGAATCAGGAAATGATGGATATGTCTTTTTCTATTTGCTTTCTTCTTCTTTTCCACCTTTAGTGGTACAATTTACTTTCCACAATGAATGGAATTAGCTAAAAACCATGGCTTGTGTGGATCCTGTAGTTTCTTCTTTCATTTCCATTTTGAAAGAAATGCATCAAAAATGCAAATTTGTACAATCATTTGTATTCTTGTAATCAAATGAAATATTGTAATGTGAATAGCATCATGAAATAAATGAAAGCACTTTGATATGCTTAATCATTTGTATATTCAGTTTTGTACTTCATTTGTTCTACAAAGCATTGAGCAATACTTCTGAAACTCCTTTTACTGAAAACACTTGCACAACTGATATTTGATAAATATAGTGCAAACATAAAGCACATATAAAAATAACTAAACTTTCACTTTAAGATATAGCAAAATTTAATCAGCTGCACCAATTGAGTTGCAGTGAAAAACTAGTAACAGGTACTGCTAACAACAACTTGTATTTTAAGTTGGATCATGATAAAGAGTTGATTATTGAAGTCTTTGTTGATGACATTATTTTTGGAGGTGATGATGATCTATGTATGAAGTGTGCTAATGAAATGAAAAGTGAATTTGAAATGAGTATGATTGGAGAGATGAAGTTCTTTCTGGGATTGCAAGTCACTCAGTTAGACAATGGGATTTTCACATCTCAATCCAAATATGTCAGAGAGTTGCTGAAGAAGTTTGGAATGGAAGACTCAAATCCTATTGGTACACCCATGGTAACTAGATGTAAGTTAACACAAAATGATGATTCTCCTAAGGAAAATCAAACAAGATACGAGTCAATGATTGGCAGATTGCTCTACTTAACTCAAACCAAACCAAACATCATGAATGTTGTGTGTATGGTTGCTAGATATCAAGTTGATCTGAAAGAATCTCATGTGACTACTGTAAAAATAATTTACAGATACCTGAAAGGAACTATTGATTTTGGGCTTTGGTATCCTAAAGATGATGATCTTACCTTGAGTGCCTATACTGATGTAGATTGGGCAGGAGATGTAGATGACAGGAAAAGCACTAGTGGTGGTGCCTTCTTCCTAGGGAAGAAGTTGTTGTCTTGGTTGAGTAAAAAGTAGAATTCTGATGCAGAAGCATCCTTGGGCCATGGCAATCTTGCATCACCCAAAAATATTTTCATTCTAGTTTAACTTTATTTCAGTTTCTATTAAGTTAAGTTGGTAGATCTAGTAGATCTTCATGTTTTCTCCCCAGACCTCACAAATCTGTGTTTACTTCGTCATCATGTTCATTTACTGTATTCTAAGATTTGAGCATGATTGGTTCATTTTCTCGAAAGTTATCACTTTCAGATTATGTGGCAGTTTCCTGAACTAAGACCGGAATAATTTTCTTATCTAACGGCTAGTTTGATCATGGTGGATCATCCAAGTGACTTGCGGATCTGAATGGTGTGATTTTAATTGTCCCATGGGGTGTTCCCAACCTTTAGTATAGGTCCACACTTCATCTTATGCACCTGATGGAGGGTAATTCAAATTTGAGGCTGACCTATTCATGTGTATGTTATATTTTATATCATTGGAGAATGTAATGATTTTTGGGGCTAATGCGGATGTTTCTAGATCTGCGAATGTACAAAAAGCATTGTAATTGATCATTAGGGTAGTGGCAGTGAAGATGAGAGTTAGAGATTAGAAAAAGAAACTCTATAAGATTTTTGCTCACATTGGGGAGCATGTAAGAAGAGGGTAATTTGAGCATGTTGTAATCAGGCCTGCGAGTCAAATTTGTAAGCCCAGATGTTGCCAACTATTTATAATTGAATTTTCGGCTAATAAGAATGTTTGAATTGATTTTGGTTTCCATTTTCTGTGTTGCTTCCATTGTGTGACTCTTGCTGCATGGTCCAGAATATTCTCTTTGAGGACCCTTCGATCATGGCTGCATTAGATGGTATCAGAGTTGGTTGCGAACCTTGAGTGGGTTGAGGTCCTTGTGGTATTCCTTGGGTGAACAAATCACTGATTTGAGGCAGGTTGTAAGTGTGTTCAATAGATTGCCGAGAGAAGAGAGGCAATTGAAACCTTATAGTCATATCTCCAAGTTGAGGTAGTTGCACCAAGCAAAGGAAGAGATGCCACTGAGAAGGATGAACCCTAGAATAATAGAGTAGATGATGGAGGACTTTAGAAATGAGATGAGGAATGAGATTCAGAACCTCTTGGGTGGTTTGAGGAGAAACCCTGAACCAGAGGATGAATATGAAGAAGCTACAAAAGAACTTGAGGTTGAAGGTCCGATAGATGAGGGAGAAGAGAGATTTTTGAGAGTAGTAGCACAAGAAATTCGAAGTCATAGGGTGGAGGTTTCTAACTTCACTGGTACATTGAATCCATAAGACTTGATAGAATGGATAGGAGAGTTGGAAGACTATTTCAAGCTTGAAGATATTAGAGACGCATTGATGGTTAGGTTGAAAAAAACTAAGTTGAAAGGGCATGTTGCTTTATGGTGGAAAGAGTTGCAGAAGGACAAAGTAGAGAATGGTGAAACAAGGGTCATGCTGTGGAGATAGATGGTTGCAAGGCTAAAGGCTAAGTTCATTTTGGGAGACTATGAGTTGGAATTGTTCAAAAATTTGTAGAACCTGAAGTAGAAGGACATGAGTGTAAAAGAGTATATTGAGGAATTCTACAAGATGATAATTAGATCTGGGCACCGAGAGATGACTAGGGAGAAGGTGGAAAGGTATATAAATGGCCTTAGATTTAACATTCAAGATGAGATGAGTATGTTAAGGATTTCTACAATTGAAGATGCTTATCAATATGCTCTTAAGGAAAAAGATAAAGTGAAGAAAAGAAAATAGAATAATCCCAAAGGAAAAGAAAGTTAGATAAGCAGTAGCAGGGAGAAGCAGACAAGTGAAGAATAATCAAGACCTAAGTGGAGTAAAGAATCGAAACAGAGGTTACAAAGGAGAGGAAATGGAAGCAAGGAGTTCTTGGGTAAATGTTTCAAGTGTGGAGAAATTGGACATTGATCTTTTGAGTGTCCTGAGGGATCAAGTAAAGGGACTGGTAAAAATAATTGTATGGAACATGAAGAGTAGATAGTTGAAGATGGGATAGAACCAGAGCAGGGAGAATCCCTTATGCTTAGGAGAGTCTTGATGAGGTAGAGTAGGGAAGAGGTTGGCACTTCACAGAGGAATAATCTTTTCTAGACTATGTGCAAATTAGGAGGTAAGTGTTGTAAGGTTATTTTGGATACTGGAAGTACTGATAACTTGGTATCTAAGGAGATGGTGGAGAAACTTGGTTTGAAGAGGATTCCACATCCTTGTCCTTATAGGATAAGTTGGTTACAAGATGATCATACAAAGGAGGTGAAATAATATTGTTGGGTGAACTTTAATATTGGCCCTTTCAGAGATGAAGTTTTGTATGATGTTTTATCTATGAGTGCTTGTCATGTTTTGTTGGGTAGACCCTGATAGATTGATAGAGGAGCTATATATGATTGCAGAAGAAACTTGATTACTATAGAGAAGAATGGACAAAATTTTACTTTGGATTCCTTGAAGAAAAAGAAAGAGGAAGTGAGGAACTTGAGTCTTGTGAAGAGTTGCAATGTTGAGAAATGAGGTGTAGAGGTTAGACTGGGGAATGGCATGGGTTTGGAGAAGAACCTTGTGGCTAAGTCTGAAAGAGAGATGAAACCGGAAGAATGTAAGGACATAATTGTGCAACATAAGACTTTGGTTGCAGATAAGATAGCAGATAAGGTGAAGTCTTGTAGAAGAGGTAGATCAGATGGGTGGAGGAAGGTGAGTAGTGATAAAGGTCCCTTACTACCTTGTGTAGGTATGAGGTGGGGAAAGGAAGATAAAGAGATGAAGAAGTTGTAGGATTTGACAAAGGAAAGAAGGGAGTTTAGGAGGAAAAGAAGTACAGACAGAGAAGACATTTGGATCAAGAATGAGCATGGGCTCTACATTTTGAATCCAGTTTTATGTTCATGAGTTCCTCTCACGGAACATCTTTTCTCACTAGGGGTGTCTGATGTAAGAGCATCCTTGGGTCATGGCAGTCTTGCATCACCCAAAAATATTTTCATTCTAGTTTAACTTTGTTTCAGTTTTTGTTCAGTTAAGTTGGTAGATCTAGTAGATCTTCATGTTTGCTCGCCAGACCTTGCAGATCTGTGTTTACTTCGTCGTCATGTTTGTTTACCGTATTCCAAGATTTGAGCACGATTGCTTTATTTTATGGAAAGTTGTCACTTCAGGATTATGTGGCAGTTTCTTGAACCGACATCAGAATAATTTTCTTATGTAATGGCTAGTTCGATCATGGTGGATCGTCCTCATGACTTGCAAATCTAAATGGTGTGATTTTAATTGTTTCGTGGGGTGTTCCTGACCTTTAGTATAGGTCCACACTTCATCTTATGCACCTAATGGAGGGTAATTCAAATTTGAGGCCGACCTATTCATGCGTATGTTATATTTTCTATCATTGGAGAATGTAATGAATTTTGGGGCTGACGCAGATGTTTCTGGATCTGTGAATGTATAAAAAGCATTGTAATTAATCATTAGGGTAGTGGCAGTGAAGATTGGAGTTAGAGATTAGAAAAAGAAAGAGTTTCTCTATAGGATTTTCACTCACATTAGGGAGCATGTAAGAAGAGGGTAATTTGAGCATGTTGTAATCAGGCTTACGAGCCGAATCTATAAGCTTGAATGTTGCCGGTTGTTTGTAATTGATTTTTCTACTAATAAGAATTTTTTAATTGATTTTGGTTTCCATTTTTTGTGTTGCTTCCATTGTGCGACTCTTGTTGCATGGTCCAAACTGTTCTCTTTGAGGACCCTCTGACCATGGTTGCATCAAATTCCATTTCCCTATCTACTACTGAGGCAGAGTATATTGTTGTTGTAAATAATTGTACTCAAGTGTTGTGGATGAAAGGGATGCTGAAAGGTATCAGAGTAGTATATGATGAGCCTATTGCCATATATTGTGACAACTCAAGTGCAATAAACATATCGAAGAATCTGGTGCTACACTCTAAGACCAAGTATATATCAATCAAGTTTCACTTCCTGAGGGAGAAAGTGAGTGAGAAAGAAGTCAGACTAGAGTATGTGCCTACCAAAGAATAGATTGCAGACATTTTCACGAAGCCATCACCAAAGGATACTTTTGAGTAGGTGATTACCCCTCCTAATAATAACTAGAGATGCATTTACTTGCATCAATTTGTGTGCTTCATAGCCATATTCTAATCTGGATTGATTTTTTTGTGGTTGCTACTCAGGGGGAGTACTCATATGTGTAGATATGTGGTTCAGAGCTTGTATGTGGAAAGATAATGCTTATCTTTGCCATTGATGTCAAAGGGGGAGAAGAGGAATGTGAAAAACAACATGAGGAGAAGAATCAAAATCTAAAGGGGAGTAAGTGCTGATTGAGAGTTGTGTTGATGGTTTTTTTCACATCATGTGTTGCCGCCAATGCCAAAGGGGGAGATTTTTGGATGTTGTGGTTGTGTTGCTAATATGTGGTTGTCATTGATGTCAACACTATTAGCATTGATGTATTGAAGGCTATATATGTCGAGGATATTGGGAAAATTGTTAAAGAAAGAGTTGCAGGTTGACAGTGGAACAATGAAGGGCATGAAGGTGTCTTTCTCAGTACGTTGATGAACAATCATTATGGACTAAAGGGTTTATTTATGAGTGTATCTAGTTTATCCACCGAAAGTTTCAGAGGTCTGCATGAAGATTTAGTCGTGTTATGAACAGTTGTGTTCTAACAGTTTTTCTGTGGCTTTAGTTAGTGTTCCTGATTGAAGTTGATACGATTCTAGTAATTTTAGTTGTTTTGGATGCTTCTCTAATGATTTTTGGTACTTTTGGATGGTTCTAGATCATTCTCTATCTTTGTTGCATGTCTGCATTGATCAATGTGCTCATGGCTGGTAATTTTTCTCTTGTGTGTTCGGGTTTTTATGTTCTTGGCTGATATGGTGGTTGTAATGTGTTGTGGATCCTTGGAGATTAAAATTTGAATTTTTGGCATGCTCGAGGATATTTTTTTAAGTCTTCATTATGTTGTGGTCAATGGTGTTTGATTCGCATTGAAAATTTACTTGTAAATTTGGGCCAACATTGTGTATATGTTTTATATTTTATTTTGGCTGACAAAATTGTTGATGTAATTCCATGTTGCAGATATATAAGAGTGGTTGCTTGTGCGAAGTTATGGAGTGAAGAAGTGTTGGAGAAAGAGAAAGTGTGTGAATAGTGATCTAATCATTCGATTGCAAAGCAGAGTGAAGAATTTTGAGTGAAGTGTGGAGTGTTTTTGTGCTTAACCAGAACTATAATTAGGCTTTGTAGAAGCTATTTTCTTAGTTCATACCTTGCGGATCTAATCCGCATTTTCTGTAAGACAGTGTGTCTTCTTTGGGCAGTGAGCTCTAGGTAGTGTGCCTAAATGCATGTGCATTCCCATTATTCTTCATTATACTTTTAACAGGGTATAATATTGTGGACTGACATCCACCGTGGTTTTTCCCCTAACAAGGTTTCCACTTTAAAAATCTTGGTGTTCTCTATGTTTCTAATGTGTTGATTGTTTGGTTTATTGTTCATTCATTAGATCTGAGATTAAGTTAAGTTTGAAAATTTTAAATATTTTGTGACAACTGATTCACCCCCCCTCTCAGTTGTTTGTCCTTGTTTTTCTAACACTTGTGATTCTAGGCAGTCCTCGAACAATCTCTTTTGCATTGATCTTAACCAGGTTATCAAAATTTACATGTCCCATTATCTTGGTGCCATAACCAACTTTCACTGATTTGAGATACAAGACAATGACCATCAACTCCTTTCAACTGATAGTGTTTCCATGAGTTCTTCTTCCAACAACAATCATATCTCCAATTCTAGATCCTTTTCTGATTTCATAGGTATTATTCTAAAACACAAGTAGGAAACCATTGCTACACATCTAACCAACACTCTGAATGTTATGCCTCAAACCCTTCACATAGTATACATCATTAGTACTATGCACTCCATCAAAATTGATTGAACCTTTCCCACAAATCTTAGCTCCTGAATCATCACCAAACATAATTAAACCACCATCATATTTCTCAAGTTTAGCGAACTTACTCTTATCTCTAGTCATGTGATTAGAACATCCACTATCAATTACCCAGTAGTCTTCATCCTGTCTTGCATGAAAAGTGGTAACCAAATTACCTTCCATCCTATTTCTCTTATTCTCTGGAGCTTTCTTGCTTACACAATTTTCTAGGGTTAGTGGATACAAATTTACTTTCCAAGGCTAAGAATAAGCATTCACTATCATCAACCTCATTCTCAGACTCATCATCAAAAATTCCTGCTTCTTCTTTAACACAACACATCTTCTTATATTTCTTATCCTTCCTATCCTTATCCTTATAATCCTTGTTCTTCTTATGCACAACTCTATTCGGACATCTTGAAGCATAATGACCAATATTACCATAACTAAAACATTTAAAGGGAAACATACCTTTATACTTTTTGGTGCCTTTCTTCAACTTCCTAGTGAAGTTTTCTTCCATCTCATCAACACCATCACTATTTGCTTCCTCTTCAATCTTCAATGCTTTAAATGTCATTTCTTTCTTTTCTTCCATCTTGTCATCTTTTTGGAACTTCCTCAACTCAAATGCTTGCAAGGTGCCGAACAACTGTTCCAAAGTGTAAGTCTTAGGATTATATACTTCTTCAATAATTGAGATCTTATCACTGTAGCACTCCAGTAGGGTTATCAAGATCTTCTCAATTATATCTTCATCTGATATTGTTTCTCCTTGATTCCTAACTTCATTTACAGTCACTTCAACCCTTTGAAAGAAACTTGTAAATTGTTCACCTTCTTCCATCTTCAGATTCACAAATCTGCTCTTTGTCGCTGGCTTCTTTGTCAATTTCACTCTCTCATTTCCTTCATACATATCTTCCAACTTCTTCTAGACTTCATATGTAGTTTCCAAAGAAGAAACCTTCACTCGTTCATTTTTAGATAAACCACTACAAATGGCATACTTCACCTTCTCATTTTCTTCATAAGAAAAGATCTCATCTATAGTAATAAGACCACTAGATGGGGGTGTATACTTTGTCTCAACAGCATTCCAGGTCTTGAAACCAAAGGAGATAATATATCCTTTCATCTGTCCCTTCCAGTCATTGTAGTCAGTTCCATCAAACATAGGGATCACCAACTTATGTGCCATCGTATCTTCCTTAAGTAGTTAAGCTCAATAATAAGGAACCAAGGCTCTAATACCAATTGTTAAACAGGCACAGGACAACTGAGAGGGGGGGTGAATCAGTTTTCACACAATTAAAACTTAAAAATAAACACTTATTAATTCCACAACCACACTTTCTGTTATTAAGTAAGAGCATGAAACACGAATAATAGAAAGAAAATCAACACAATGAACACCAGATTTTTATGTGGAAAACCCAATGAGGGAAAAACCATGGTGAGGGTTAACTCACAATATAAAGATTATAAACTGAATACAAAGGCTCATTGCCAAGGGCTCACTTCCTAGAAGAGGACTCACTGTCCAAGTACAAAGGCTCACTGCCTACAAATGGGACTCACTGTCCATAGAAATGACTCACTGTCCAATAGGGAGGCTCATTGCCTACAGATAAAAATGAGAACAAAAGATCCACCATAGCAATTAATGCACATCCATAGGATTGCAGAAACCTTCAGCTCACTGCTTTCAACACAATGAAGAACTTCTATCACAACTCACACACACACTTATGCTCTTATGATTTGTGGCTCACTTTCGTTACTTTGCATCACATTGTCATACAATTCTTCACAATTCAACTTGCTTTTACACCATCCTCATCGTTAGAAACATTCTCCAATGTCGACCACAAAAATCTTATTTCATAAATTCAAAATAAGTCGGCAACTCAAAATTCCCGTGGTGGAAAGGAATACGAGTGGACCAATAAAAAACATTTTTCAAGATAAAAAATAATATCTCAAAACAACCACATGCTTCCTTAATTAAATTTTATTCTTCGAATGAAGTGTAAACACTAGGTTGGCCAAACCTAATGAAAACATAAATGATCATTTATGTACATGCTTCCCAACAAGAAAATGACACATAGATGCCACAACATGCTTCTTTAAGCATGAGAATACATCTCAGAATCTTTCAGATACATCCACATCAAAATAATAGACTTCAATCACTGAACATCTTTCACCAGTCCATTCAGACTGTATAAACTCACACTGAAATACTGAAACACGACTTCTGGATCACAAATCTTCAAGCCACCTTGCCTGAGCACAGAAAAGACCTTCACAAGACATATTCTAGATCCACAATATTTCAAACAAAACAAAGAAAAAATGCGGAGCAACAATATTTCTCCCAGTCCACAAAAGACCAATCTTTACCAAAATAGTTCACATACCGGTGAATGTAACTTTCATATACCATCAAACTAGAAGCTAGAACTTAGAATATATCACCAGGAGATCACCATTAATAAACCTTCAGATCTGCACAAGCATAGGATCAACACAAGAGAAATGCAGAGCAAAAAATAGAGTACATATCGAACACTTTAACAGTTCTATTTTTTCTTCTTTATTTAATTTTCTCAAAAGCACTTGGAAACTCATCAAACCAACACATCTAATACACCATAGAGATAGCTCCATGTACTCACAACATCTTAACAACATCTCAACCATACATGTATAATCTGCAACATACTGAACTGTGTTGACATCAATCACAACAATACTGACAACACCACCAAACTTGCTCATACTTGCAACACATTCTATATTTCCAAAAGCATAGCGAATACCATCAAATAATGGTGCTTTGGATGTAGAAAAAACTTCTTGATTTTCCATGGCAAGTGCTCCTCTAGGAATTCCCTAAGTTGGTTAAACTTTTGGCAAGGGTATGACTTTGATACCACTTGTTGGAGTATGGGAAACACTGAGAGGGGGGTGAATAAGTATTTCAATAATCAAATTCAATTCATTTGTTTTTCAAAACACATAATCTCTTTGCAATCATTGGATGTTCAATTTCAAGAGTATCCAAATGTGATAGCCAATAGTAGATCCTTAAACAACATGAAAACTCACATATTGCAAAGTGCATAAAGGAAGCAGCGAGACTAAATTACATGAATCACGATAAGCACATGGATCAAAAAAACAATAACACAATATGTTTAATGAGTGGAAAACCCCCTATATAGAGAAAAAACCACTCGAAAAATGTATTTTATTAGGCCTCACTGGCCAAATGGTAATCTCACTAATTACAGCCTCACTGGCAAAGAATCTTAATGATTACTGCCTCACTGGAAAAGAATCTCATTGACTACTACCTCACTAGCTGAATCGGTAACCCTAGAAGGGGCTAATGAATACAACATTCATAATCACCCTTCAAACCTTCCTAAAGCATCCTTAACCTACTAGTATAGGTTACTTCTCAAAAAACAACTTTAATTTGATACTTTTCAATTTATAATTACAAACATCTCAAAAAACTTGAAGGTAGGAAAATGTCCTTAGTCACTATACACATCAAGAAAGGTTAAATCAAGTTTCTCAACAATGAATATTTTCCAAGAATAACATCAATGTTGGAACAACAATGTGCCAATACTACACCATCAAAAACTTGAACCATGGAGAATACCTTTGAATCAACTAAATTGCAAACCCAAAGCAGTGATCAAGATATGATTGACATCAATGACAATCAATGCCAAAGCTAACAAACTCCTCCTTTGGCATTGCTATCAACAATTAATCCTTTGTTGCTCCCCCTTTGAAGATAAACCTGAAAAACTCTTAAAAATCACATGTCATGGAGCAAATGGTAACCATTAACAAACATACACTGCAAGATCATACTAATAGATGCACTAAATGCAATGTAAATTGTGTTGACCATTTCAAATGCACTTTACATGATAAAAGCCACAAGATCATTGCAAATGAAATGAGATGATAAAAGAATTCACTTGTAAATGCTCAATCACTTGTAAATGCTCACTGAAATAATATCACAATAAACACACACTGTACTGTAAACTCATCATTATCATTGTTCTCTTGCCCTGATCAAATGAAATCAATGTTGATCAAATGTATGCACTACTATCACTGTCCTCTTACTGTTTTGCACACTGTCCTAATAAAATGAAATCAATACAATGCTTCTCCCCCTTTGACAACAATGCCAAAGGAACAAAAACCGATTATCCCAAAGGCAAAAAAGAAGCAATGAATAATATAAAGATCCATAAGTTGTAGAGGGAATGGAAAAAAATATACAAGATGTTACCATACCAATAGACTATCTTGTGCATGAGGAAAAAAACCAAAATGAGTACCATGTCTTGGAGAATGCACAATATAGACTGTCATTAAATAGTGAGCAACCGTCAAGAAAGAAAGAAAAACCACTACACCAAGCATAAACCAGTCAAATTATATAAAGAAGAAGCATAAAGCATCACTGATAACAATCCTCATTAAGCCAACACTGTTAGAGCAAAGTAAATAGTTCACAAAGATTGACAAGAATAGCTGAGGAGAGTGTATTCCAGTGGATTACAAAGACTTTTATTTCCCTTGATAATCCTTAATTCATCACATGAGCATCCTTCACATATGCCAAACTTAATCAGCTTCTACCTTTCCTTTGACCCTTCATACATTCTGATATTTGTATTCATATCTCTTAGACATATTATGTGTCTCCCTTAATATCTTGACTCTGATTCCATTTTATATTGGTTGATAATCATTTAACACTACCTGATACATTTGTCTTTATCTTCATCCTTTATGCTAACGTGCCTCCACTCCTAATAAACTATGCCAAGCTCATCAACTTCTATCATATTGATTGCTCCATGCCTTTAGCACATTAGTGCATACTTTCTCATGTTTCAATCTGCAATTAAAGTGACCTCTTCCAAATTTGATTTTTCTACAAGGTCATTGCTTGGCTTCCTCAACTTGGAAAATTTGTTCACATAATCTCCACCTTCCTTGTGCTATGATCCCATTATTTTTCCCTTGTGTGGCCTAGGCTATTCCTCTTTCATTTGCACGGGAATTTCCTTACCTTACTCTTTCTCTACATATAAATTGTTTCCTTCATTATGCATGTCGCTCCCAACCACAAGCAAGTAAAGACAACTGCCATTGTTACGAAATATGATACAGTGTATCTAGCTCCATACTCTTTAAACTAAAAATAAATACCATAAACCTATGTGCAAACCCATACATAGTCTGTGCACAAAATTACACAACATTATGTAAGAGAGTGCATTATTAGCAAAGGAAGAACAAAGAGCACATATGGAAAAACCATCAAGATACTTCTCAAGAATGTGCATTGTCTCAAACTACTACCATTTTCCAAACTGCATTGATAAAAGAAAGATGCATACTGTCATATTCCTAACAACCAATATCACTGAGCATAGGAAAATGTACACTGGTAAGAACCACTGTCACAAAGTTGCACTACACTATGTATAAATCATCTATTGTTCACTGTCTCAAGAACAAAGCTTGTGTGAGCATGATAAACCATAATGTATGCATAAGCATCAAGAGAAATCATAGTGTGTGGGCATGATAAATCAAAATGTCAACTGTAATACCAACTGTCCATATTACCAACTCTCATTAAAATTACTAATAACCAAATTTACCAGTTGTGTATTGGCAGCAATTTCAATCATATCATCAAGGGAACATGATAGTGATTACCAAAGCGCACTTGTCATGTCTTCATTTAGTTCACTTCAACTATCAATCAAGAAGTTATTAGGTACCAAAGCATCCTATCATTATATTGGGCAAGTACATTATCCATTGAGAATGTAAAATTCCACAGCAACATCAGGCACTGTCACAAACTATCATGACAATCTAAAAACAATAATACAATGCACAAGCACTAAGCACTATGAGAAAAACAACAATTGCATCAAATACCTAAGATAATAGTTCATTCTACCATCAAACATTGAACTATACTTCCACTGTTACAATACAACTGAACACTCAATTGTGTAGATTCAAGCAGAAAAATGAAAGGCATTTTCATGATACTTGACAAACAATTGTCCAAAGAGAACTGCAACAAGCCATCTACAAAAATTGATTTCTCCCATATCCATTGAGTAAACGGTCACTATATGAAATCATTAGTTCATTGAATTACAACTTTCTTTTTGACTACCACACAAGTTCATTTCATAAACTATTTTAAAGTCTCTATCCACACATACCATGTGCAAGGAAACAAGCAAATGTGACCATTAAAACTATTGACAGAGATCAAACTAACAATTGTAGTTCATACTTCATAGTTTGTCCTTCTCAAATGACAAATAGAAGAGTGTTGACTATATAGTGTAAAGATCACTGAATATTGAAAAAGTTTGTAGAGTAGATAGGGCACAAATCTTGAAACATTACACTCATAGTATTCAAATATCAAAGAGTAATGCATAATCATCAACCTGTTGGATAGTACTTTTGGCATCAATCCTCATAGACTTTCATGAACATAAATTTATAACACTATGCATGGATAACCAACTAATGAATAGCAGCAGATCAACAAAGTTTCTGCTATCGAATGATCAACCCAAGAGTAATTATACTGTGATGACTAGAAGCAATACGCCAGACCATAACAAAAAAAAAAGGCAGAGAATTGAGAGCACTTCACTGTTTTACTGTCATCAAAATGATCTGACATGGATTGCAAGTATTAGAACTGCCACATTGTTACCTTGGAAATGCCACTATCAAAGGATTCCTTTACTAAAACTCTTTACTCAATAATATTACAATGGTAGCACTGAGATATAATCAAGGAATTGTTGGTAGATACCTACAACAAGTTGTCTAAAGAGAAAAAGTTGAAGCATTTTCAAAGACTCAAAAGACATTATCAAACTAGAACTATTGCCACCACTAGAACACCAAAACACTGCAAAGATACAACCTTCTTTGTTGCTTAATAAAGGGTTTGAATGATAAAGCTATAAGCATCTTCCCCTAACTTCATACTTTCCTTTATGCACTAATAGATGTCACTTATGCAGAATGCAAAAGCTTAGATTCAACTTTCCTTTTCTTTTACAGTCTCATGAAGATTATAAATGTTCCATTTTTTCCTGATTTCTTACTTATTTCACAACCTTGAGTAGTAAATGTAACTTTAAATCTATTTTCACAAATTTGACTTACACTCAGAAGATTGTGTGTTAAACCTTCTACATAGTACACATCATGTAAAGGAGTATCATCATCTAGAAGAATGGTACCTTTTCCCTTGATCACAATACAAAAATCATTCCAAAATTTGACTAAACCACCAACATAATCTTCAAGGTTGACAAACTTTCTCTTATCACCAGTCATGTGGTGAGAGCATCCTCTTTATACAACCCATAGGTCTTCCTTTTTGACATGTAGGGCATTTTGAACAAGCATAGCTTCAGCCTTTTTATCAATCCTCTTTGATCTCCAAACTTATTTTGTTTTATCTACAAATTTTTTTTCCAAGCTCATTAATTTTGTTATTCATATTTTCAGTGTCTTTTTGGGTTTGGTTTTTCTGTACTACAACCTCCTTCTTGAGTTTTTTGATTTCACTAAGGGAACATCTTAATTCACCCTCTAGATCAACTTCTTCTCCATCATGATCTGATTGATCTGCAATATTTTATTTCTAATTTTCATTAGGACTAATGGTAGTCACAAATAGGGTTTCTTCTCCTTCTTCAATAGATCCTTATGAGAAACTATGTGTTACATCAACAAAAAGACTTTTCTTCTTTTTAAAAACATTTTTCTTTTTAAAATTGTACTATTTTTTCTTTCCTTGTTTTCTACTATCTTCCTCATCACTTTCAGGGTATTTATTAGGGCATTGAGTAGCATAATGTCCAATCTTACTACAATTAAAACATTTAAATGGTAGCTCCCCTTTATACCTACCTGATCCTCTCTTTAGTTTGCTCACAAGTATGGACTCATTGCCATCCAATTTCTCTGAATCTGAGTTTATGTCATTGTCCTTTTTCATAGACTTAAATGAAGTTTCTTTGCTAGTCAGATTATCATTACAGATTCTCATTTCATAGGTAGTAAAGATGCCATGGAGTTCATCTAAAGTGAGTTTTTTTATGTCACTTTCTTCTACAACAGAAACTTTGGGATCATATTTAGGTGTCAATGATCTTAGCACTTCCTTGACAATAGCTAGTTCTACTAAAGTCTCACAAAGACCACAAATTGAATTAATTGTTTCTTGAACTCTAAAAAGGTAATCAACAACCTTCTCTTCCTCATTCATCTTTAGACCTTCAATTTTTTCTCTAAAACTTTGTAGCTTAGCCTCTTTAACTTTTTCATCACACTCATAAATACTAGAAATTTTATCCCAAACAGAAGTTGTAGTTTTACATTGCATAATTTTAACAAGTACATCATTATTCAGTCCACAAAAAATAGCATTTTCTTCCCTAGCATCACAATTAGTGTTTCCAATAATCAAATTCAATTCAATTGTTTCAATAATTGAGTACAGGATACACTGAGAGAGGGGTGGGTGAATCAGTGTTTCAATAATCAAATTCAATTCAATTGTTTTTCAAAACACATAATCTCTTTGTAATCATTGGATGTTCAATTTCAAGAGTGTATCCAAATGTGATAGCCAATAGTAGATCCTTAAACAACATGAAAACTCAAATGTTTCAAAGTACATAAAGGAAGCAACAAGACTAAATTACATGAATCATGATAATCACATAGACCACAAAAAACCATAACATGTAGTATTTTTTATGAGTGGAAAACCCTTTACAGGGAGAAAAAACCACTCAATTTTTTTATTTTACTAGGCCTCACTAGCCAAATGGTAATCTCACTGATTATAGCCTCACTCGAAAAGAATCTCACTAATTACTGCCTCACTGGAAAATAATCTCACTAATTACTACCTCATTGGCATAATGATGTCTCACTAACATTTAAAAATCATCAAGATAAAGAGTAAAAGATAGAGGGTCTCTTTGTTTCACTAAAGCTCATGGCAGTGTCTTACCTATTGGCAAGAGACACTACAATTATTCTTTGGTGTTGTCATTGATGGAAACCCTAGTTGGTAATTGGATCCGCATGACACCAGCAGTCAGATTGTGGATAGTTAAGAAGAATAGAGCATCCGACAATTTGGTGTTCAACGATTCATGTGCAAATTTCTAGTTGTTATTTTAAGTTGTGGATCTCACGAAAGGTGCATTAGTGTATTTCTTGTGTTATCCAGAAATCTTAGTGCTTCGTACCAAGTCATGTGTAAGTTTGGAGATCCAGTTGATACTTTTCTGTTTATCAATATTTTGGGGTCGACTCAGTTGATAAATTGTGGTGCGGATATTCAAGAAATGTTTATTTGAATATTTTTGTGTTTGATCATTATGTTCTGGGTCCAAGCTAAGTTGTGGACGACCATTGTGGATGCGCATTAGATAATTCTTAAGATTTGAGCTGACAATTGCCAATCTTTTTAAGTTCTATTAAAGTCGACTTGTGCGATTAAATTGTTAGTTGTGGATATATATGTATGATCTATTATATCATTTTGATGTGTATGCGTGGTGTGTCGATGTGTATTGAAAATATCAAAAGAGTGTTAGAGTGATTTTATGCATAGTTTCACTTGTGCATAAAGATTGTGTAGTGTGAGTCAAAGCAAAGCAAAGTAGAAGTGTAGTATAAGTTAGAAGGACAAAAGATCAACAACTAAGCCAACCAGAACTGTAATCAAGAATTTGTAGATGCTATTCTTCTAGTTCATTCTCTTGGATCTAATCCAAATCTATGTAAGGAAATGTGCATATTTTGACAAGTGAGCTCTAGGAAGTGAGCCTGAATGCAAGTGCATTCCCATATTGTAAACTTCTTTTTGAGTATACTCAGATTATATTGTGGATTGGCCATCCACTGTGGTTTTTCCCCTAATAGGGTTTCCACATAAAAATCCTTGTGTTATGGTGTTTTGGTTATTTTCTTTATGTTTCTGCATATTTCTTTTGGTTGAATGCTTAAAGTGGGCTAATGATCAAAATAACAAAGTTAATTTTTGTATAACATTGATTCACCCCCCCCTCTTAGTGTTGCTTGTTTCCAACAATTGGTATCAGATCTAGTAACTCAAAATAAGTATAACAACTTGGGGATATCTTGGAAAGTATTTTCAATGGATACAAGCAGTCTTCAACAACAACTTATGGTGGCGCTGGATGATCTTGACTAGTCAAATTCATAGAACTGAGAATTGCGGGAAAGTCTTGAGAATGCAGAAAAATTCATCCAGTCATTGAAAGACAAAATCAATGAATCAAGGGAGAAGAGAAAGGAATTGTGTGATCAGCTCAATCAGAAGAACAAAAGCATGGAAGATGAACAACTCAGTCATGCCTTGAAGGAGAAAACAAAAGAGTGTGAAAAGTTTTACAGAGAATTTTTTTCCCTAAAGTGTGAGATGGAATCCGTCATGATGAAAATGATCAAGGAAATTGAAGATAGAAAGAAGAATGAAGAAAAGCTTGGTCAATCCTTGAAAGAAAAATATGAACAATGCAGCCAATTGGACAATGAATTGGAACAATCTAAAAAAAATGAGGAAATGCTTGAAAAACAACTTGATGATCTCAAAGATGAACTTACTATTGCAAATGAGTACAAGTAGAAATTCAAAGCCAGTTCAGCCAAACTTGATGAACTGATTAAAGGTTAGAGGATTGATGGTGACATGCGAGGTCTTGGATATGAAGAAGGAGAAAGTTTCGGATCTGGACAAAATAAATCCGGACAAGGGAGATTCAGGCAAGGAAATCAGATGAATGGAGCTAGAACGAATTCGGTAAGACAACAAAATTCTCAAAGATTCAATGGTTACTATTTTTCTTGCAACATTCAGTCATATGGCTTCTCAGTGTAGGAGCAGGATGAACACAAGTGGACCATCATTCCTAGGTCATTGATTTAATTGGTATAAGTATGGTCATAAGTCCAATGAATACATAAATGTGATTAATAACTTTCATAGAGATATTAGATGCTATGCATGCAATAGACTTGGGCATATTGCTAACCAATGCAGATCAAGGAAAAATTAGTGGAACAATTGGTCTGAATAGAGAAATGTTGTGTGTTAAAACTGCAAAAAATTTGGCCATATTGCTAGATTTTGTTGGAACAGAATAGGTCTGGTAAGATAGAATACACAACGGGATATCAAAGGAAAAGGGAAAGTTACTACAAATTTGATCAAGAGGAAAATGCAAAATAATTGGGTGAAAAAGAATCCCTCTGTTGAAGGAAATATGCTAGCACCATAATCTACTTCTAGTAATTCCTTCGGGAATTAGTTTTAGGCCTTTGGCCTAGGGGGAGCTATCAGAAAAATCCTTTAACCCACCTTGCAGGAAATTGATACTGGAATGTGCACTAGTCTAGTAGGTGGATCAATGCTTTTTAGATGTTGCTCAACCAATTTAAGAAGGTATTATGCAGTATAGGAGATCCACAAAAGAATTAACTGTCTTAGTGCATGAAAACATAGTAACCGGATGAACTAGGGTAAAAGCATTTATTGCGACAAAAGGGTTAGTTGTGTGAATGATAAAAGAAAATTTGTATCCTTCATTTGTCACTTTGCATTTTGGAGGAAAGCAGTTTGAAGAGCCCTGGAGTGAACTTTGTTGAATTGTGGAGAGATTCAAAGCGTAAAGAATAATCTACTATCAAACTTTGATTTGACATAAAGGTATTTATCAAAAAGCATGTGAATTTGTGAATTTGCAATCATGGCCACTCCATTGGTAGTAGAGGTTAAGGACAGACCCCGTCCTAAATTCAAATGGCATCCTTATAAGTCTATTGAGACCGAGCCCTTAAGAGAATTTTCATCTGTACTGTATGGAGTATTGCACACAGAAGATATTAGGGCTTATATACATGCCAATATTGAAGAATTATGAAGCTCTTAACTAATGAATCTATATTCCCATCATATAATTAAAGAGGATCTTACTATAAAGCCAAAATTTCAAACCCTAGAGGAGAAGAAGTTCACGCAGTTTACAAAATTTCCCATATTTGAGGAAAATGAATGGGTTAGATACATCTTGAGCCGTGTTCATGTCGAGTTCATGTGGCTAAATATACCCTTCAAGATCACAAAGAGGCTATATGTGCAGTAATGGGTTTGAATTCCACCGGTAGACTTCCAATCTTGAAATCTGTGAAGAATGAGAAGGTTACTAAGGCAACAGGTGTGCAATGGGATAGAAGGGCAATGAAAATAAAAGATATCGCTGAAGTGGATATAAAATTTGCATCAATGGTCATTGGCTACAAGATATACCATTCTAGCTGGGATAATTTTGTATCTGGTATGACCATCTATGCAGTCTATGAAATAGTAAAGCAAAATGCAGAATATGACTTGTGCGAGCTGCTCAAAAGTTAGTTGATGGAGAATTTGAGTAAAATCAAGAAAGATGAGAAGAATACTTTCAAATATGGTAATATGCTATTGTGTTTATTTTTCTATTTCATGGATGAGGTTCTGGGTATTGGAAAAGTACATTGGAAAAATGATGAGCATGTAGCTATTCAGATAAGGAATATGTTGTTTGGAATTGATGATCGTCAGGTCAGGAATACTACCCTCTGGGGATACTTCAAAAATTTCCATAATATGATGCATGCTAGGGAAATAATTCCCACTTCAATTGTGGAACAGTACAAAGATACTATCTACTTCATGGTGGATATTGACCAATGTTATATGGAAGTTGTTGATCCCAGTACAATATGGATCATGCCTATGGGATATGAAGTAGAGGAAAACATTTTGAAGATGTATGTAGAACACTTGCTGAGTTTACCTTTGGATCAGGGAGAAGAGAGGTTTGGAAATTATGCAGAGAAAAGTATGCAAGTTCATGTGGAATTGAAAAAATTGGTGATAGTCAGAAGAGTAAGAAAAGAGGTAGAATTTTTTGCAGAAAATATGGGCATACCTGTAGAGAAATTGAAAGAAGTGAGAAGGAAGAGAGAAGAGGTTGAAGCAGAGAAAGCAAAATTAGAGTCTGCTAGTCCGGGAGCATCTTCTGCCCACACTAGATCTACAAGGAGTTCCCCATCCTTATCCACACCTGCAGTGAAGCCAACTCAAGACAAGCCTTCCGGTAAAAGGAAGAAGAATAAAAGCACAAGAACATATGAACCTGTTTTAGAAGATGAGGAAATAGAATCAGAAGAAATTTTGAGAGAAATGAAGGCTACTAGAACTCAGACTATCAAGTTAAACAAGAGAAAATCTTCCAGCAAAGAAGAAAAAGAAAAGATGAAAAAATTTGATAAACCTGGTATGTCAGTTGAGGAAGTTGAGAATGAAGTTATCAACGACAGTAATCTTAAGCCCCTCTGTGAATTGTATGAAAATTTTGATAAATTAGGTCAAATAATTCTTCAAGAAGTCACAATAAAACATATGAACATTTTCAATAAAGTTCTTGTCGAGATTATGTCTAGCTTACCAAAGAGTTTGTATGATATTTTGGAGTCAAGAAGATTAAGTGCTAGAATAGAAGAGAATCTAAGAAAGATAATTCTTGCAGATTTATGTCAAAAAATGTCAATTGAGGAGATGAATTCACTTCTTGAAAAGGCTAAAAAGGAATTTAAGAGCAAGACAAGAGTGAATAAACTCATGATTGGTGAAACTGATGCTGTTGTTGGTGAAACCAAGGAGATTCTGGAAGAATTTCTTTCAAAGAATAAGATTAATCTTGAGGAATTGAATACTGAAAAATATTTCGGAAAATGAGGAAGTGAATGCAGAAACTGAGGATTTTTAGATTCCTCCTAATGTGGAAATTATAGAGACACCTATGGAAATTGAAGTTCCTAAGGTGGTATTAGCTGAGGAGAAGGAGGTGCAGAATGAAGAGGTTGAAGTTCCTAAAAGCAATCCGGAAACAATCTATGAAGAACCTAAGGTTGAAGAAGAAAAAGTTTAGGAAATTAGAGTGGAGGCAAGAGACACTGCCAAGGCAGTGAAGAGATATTTGATGGAGTGCTAGGAATATTTTGATCCTAAATTGGATGAAAGCTCAATCAATCTATCCACTTTATCCCCAATTCAGATAGTGAAGGTCGCATCAATTTCTCAAGCTAAGGCCAGTGAGAAGATTCTGAAATCTCACATAGAGGATAGTGAATTGCTAAGTCTTGCATTTAGAATACTACAGCAATTAATGCCTGCTCATGTCATGGATCCATCTGGTTCCTCTTCCAATGAGCTAAAGAAGCTCATAAATGATGTAAGTACTCAATTCGAGTCTCTTGATAAATCTACTAAGGATAAAGTGCAAAAAGAGTTTAATGGTAAAAGACTTAGTTGGTTGAAGGAAGTGATTGTAAAGGATAAGAATCTGTTAGCCACCTGCATGAAGAAAATTCAAGGTTCTATATCTGAAGCTGGAAAGGCCTCTAAGGCATGTTTGGTTTTGTCCAAGTTTACTGAAGGTAATGAGAAAAAGGTGAAGGATCTTGAAAATCAATTGGCTATCATTTTTTATACTTTTGATCCATTAGCTGGTGATGTTGCCCAGCAAGAAGGTGAGGTAACATCTCTACTTGACAAAATAAGATGTTTAAAGAGTGAAAATGATAGGATTTTTGGGAGAGTAAGTGGACTCAGAGGACTAATTTGTTTGAAGATTGAGATAATGGTGAGTTCCTTGAAGGAAGCAAACGTTGTTGTGGTAGTTAGTGACCCAGTGAACCTAGAATCTGTAGAAGCTCAATCTCACTTAATGTGTGGTCACATGACAGTTTTGGAGAGTCTCAAAAAGGTTTGCAACGACAATTTAAGAGTGATAAAGCAATATTTTGCAGATATTTTCAAACTTTTGTAAGTTACAAGTTCATGCTTGTACAATTTTGGAATTTTGTTTTGGTTTCCCCAATTTTTGCCATTGATGTCAAAGGGGGAGAAGTGTACAGTGAAAAATGTATATTCATCATAGGGGGAGTTGCTTTTCTGAGCCGAGATTGAAGTTTCTTTTTGAAGTTTTGTAGTGGTAGTGTAATTCATGTTGGTTTTGATTTGACACTTATTCATTTTTCACTAAGTGTTTCCATCAATGCCAAAGGTGGAGATTGTTGGCAAGAGACACTGCAATTATGCTTTGGTGTTGTCATTGATGGAAACCCTAGTTGGTAATTGGATCCGCATGACACCATTTTCTCACACTAGCAGTCAGATTGTGGACAGTCAGGAAGAACAGAGCATCCAATAGTTTGGTGTTCAATGATTCACATGCAAATTTCCAGTTGTTATTTTGAGTTGTGGATCTCACGAAAGGTGCATCAGTGTATTTCTTATGTTATCCATAAATCTTAGTGCCTCGTACCAAGTCATGTGTAAGTTTGGAGATCCGGTTGATACTTTTCTGTTTATCAGTATTTTGGGGCTGACTCAGTTGATAAAATGTTGTGCGGATATTCAAGAAATGTTTATTCAAATATTTTTGTGTTTGATCATTATGTTTTGGGTCCAAGCTAAGTTGTGGATGACCGTTGTGGATGCGCATTGGATAATTCTTAAGATTTGAGCCGACAATTGCTAATATTTTTAAGTTTTATTAAAGTGGACTTGTTGTAATTAAATTGTTAGTCACATATATATATGTATGATCTATTATATCATTTTGATGTGTATGTGTGGTGTGTCGATGTGTATTGCAAATATCAAAAGACTATTAGAGTGATTTCATGCACAGTTTCACTTGCGCATAAAGATTGTGTGGTGCGAGTCAGAGCAAAGTAGAGTAGAAGTGAAATATAAGTCAGAAGGATAGAATATCAACAACTAAGCCTAGTCAGAACTGTAATCAAGCATTTTTAGATGCTATTCTTCCAGTTCATTCTCTTGGATCTAATCCAAATCTTTGTAAGGTAGTGTGCCTTCCTATTTTGAGCAGTGAGCTCTAGGCAGTGAGCTTGAATGGAAGTGCATTCCCATATTGTAAACTTCCCCTAATAGGGTTTCCACGTAAAAATCCTTTTGTTATGGTGTTGTGGTTATTTTCTTTCTATTTCTACATACTTCTTTTGGTTGAATGCTTAAAGTGGGTTAATGATCAAAATAACAAAGTTAATTTTTGCAGAACATTGATTCACCCCCCTCTCAGTGTTGCTTGTTTCCAACACTACCTTAATGCATTTCATGTCCTATAGAATCCATTTCATTTGAAGCCTAGAATACACAAAATACATTAAACTATTCATTGTTCTTTTGCAAGAGTTCTTTAAAGTGCAAGATTCAGTTTATAGCATATTCAAGGATACATTTTATCAAGCAACTATAATATAGGGTTTCGAAAGAAACCTCTTTTTACAAAAAATAATAATCCAAGAAACTAAATCAAATGTATTTTGTTGTCTTAAGCTTTCATCTCACTGTCTAATCATATTCCAAGCTCAAATATCTTATATATATATAAATCAATAACCTTCCAAAACTCAATAATGCCATACCTCGGCTTAAGAGAGAATGTAACTGAAAACAACTTACAAATATCAACTACACAAACCACCGAATCCTCCAATTGTCCATAGCCACCGTTGACTATCAACAAAATCTTGTAAACTTGCTGCTCTCCAAGCTTTGACCCAAGTTGTTTGTCTCTCAAACATCAACCCTAAGTTTTCTGCCACATACACCAAACTTCAAACCTTCATTATACACGATGAACTATTCTTTTGCAAACAAAACAAGGTTCTCTTTTGAATTAGTAACCCTAGAAGGGGCCGATGAATACAATGTTCATAATCACCCTTCAACCCTTCCTAAATCATCCTTAACCTACTAGTGCAGGTTACTTCTCAAAAAACAACTTTAATTTTATACTTTGGAATTTATAATTACAAACATCTCAAAAACCTTGAAGGTATGCAAATGTCCCTAGTCACCATATACATCAACCAAGGTTAAAGAAATTTTTGTAACAATGAATATTTTCCAAGAAGAACATCAATGCTAGAACAACAATGTGCCAATACTACATCATCAAAAACCTAAACCATGGAGAATACCTTTGAATCAACTAAATTTCAAACCCAAAGTAGTGATCAAGATATGATTGACATCAATGATAAACAATGCCAAAGCTAAAAATAATCAACCCTTGTCATTGAACATGTACCAAACACCCATAACAAGAACAAGTATCTATGACTGAGATACTTTCACTTGAGGCACCAAAAGATCATTTGAAAATATTTTTACAAACAAGAATCTATCACCAATTATACACTGTCTTGGAGGAGACATCGAGCACCTTGAATGAAACATGGCACACCATGAAATATCACCGAAAAAAATAATAAATATTCAAGAACACTACTAAACAAGCATATTGCACCCAAAATATGCATGACTATCACCCATTAAGATATCCACATGAGGGATTATAGTGTAATCGAATAGCCACCCCCTGCAACCATGCATAAGAAGACTATATTTATTGAAGAGAAGCAAGGGAAAGGACACCAAGCCTGTCCCTTAAGTATTCAAAGACATGCTTTGGCAATGGTTTTGTAAAGATGTCAGCAACTTGATCACTAGAAGCTATGTAGTCCAAAACAACTTCATTAGCCAAAACCTTTTCCCTCAAGAAATGATATCTAATAGCAATATGTTTGGTTCTTGCATGCATAATAGGATTCTTGGAGATATTGACTGCATGAGTATTGTCACACTTTGAGTGTTTGAACCATCCACAAAACGTAAGAACAACATGAGAAATTTGCAATATATTTTGCTTCAACAGTTGATAGAGACACTGATTCTTGTTTCTTGCTATGCCAAGACACTAATTTTCCACCCAAGAAGAATGCTCCTCCACTAGTACTCTTTCTATCATCAAGACACCTTGCCCAATCAGCATCAGTATAGGAAAGTAAAGTAAAACCATCATGTCTAGGGTACCATAAACCATAATCTATAGTGCCATTGATATATCTAAAGATTCCCTTGATTGAATTAAGATGAGATTACTTGGGAGAAGACTGAAATCTTGCCACTAAGCATACCGCCTACATGATATCAGGCTTGGAGGTTGTCAAGTACAAGAGACTTCCTATCATAGATCTAAATAAGGTCTGATCCACATCAAGTGAATCATCATCTTTTCCTAGTTTGCATCCAGTGACCATAGGAGTCCCAACTGGTCTACTTTCATCCATTTGAAATATTTTGAGCATTTCTTTTGCATACTTCATTTGAGAGATAAAAATACCTTTCTCAAGTTGTGAGACCTGCAACCCAAGAAATAAAGACAACTCTCCAATCATAGACATCTCAAATTCAAATTTCATGATGTTAGGAAAAGTATTACACATGTTATCATCATTGCTACCAAAAATATTGTCATCTACATAGACAACATGAAGAAGAATATCTTCACCTTTTTTCATGAAATACAAATTGTTGTCATCACCTCCTTTTGTGAACCCTTTTCCTTGCAAATACTTATCCAACTTAGAGTACCATGATCTAGGAGCTTGTTTCAAGCCATACAATTCCTTTTTTATTCTATAAACATGATCTTGCTTTCCTTCACATTCAAAACCCTCAGGTTGCTCCATGTAAACCTCCTTCTCAAGATCACCATTGAGAAATGGTGATTTAACATCCATTTGAAACACCTTGAAATTCTTGTAAACTAAAAAAGCTAGAAACATTCTTATGGCCTCAAGTCTAGCTACAGGTGCAAAAGTTTCATCAAAATCAATACCCTCAACTTGAGAGTATCCTTTGCAAACTAGTCTAGCTTTATTCCTCATTACATTACCTTTGTCATCAAGTTTGTTTCTAGAAACCTATTTTGCTCCTATAACATTCTTGTATTTTGGTCTAGGAACAAGTTCACATGTCTTGTTCCTCTCAATCTGGTTTAATTCGTCCTCCATAGCTTTAACCCAACACTCATCTTTTCTAGCCTCTACATAGGTCTTTGGTTCGATTTCTGAAATTAAACAAGCATGCACTTGATCACTTGTGTTAGCAAGCATCCTTCTTGTTTGCACACCAACACTTTTGTTCCCAATAATCTACTCATGAGGATGATCTCTTTGTAGATATTTTGAAGGATTTTTTGAAGGAGTTTTAGCTATAATCTCCATAGGCTTTTCAATAGCATCTTCTTCCACTAGATCTTCCACCTCTTCTTTTGGAACTTGAACTTCTTCCACATCATCTTCCATTTTTTGCTCACAATATTTTTCACAAGGCTACAACCTTTCATCAACTTTAACATTAACACTTTCTACAATCTTTTTGAGTCTTTTATTGAAACACTTATAGGATTTACTATGCGTAGAATAGCCTAAGAATATACCTTCATCACTCCTAGACTCAAAAATTCCCAAACCATCATCATCTCTCTTGATAAAAAACTTACTACCAAAGATTCTAAAATAACCAACATTTGTTGACTTACCATACCATATCTCAAATGGAGTAAATTTAGTATTCACTCTTAGTTGCACCCTATTTAGAATGTATATAGTTGTATATACTAATTATTTCCAATAGATGTTAGGCATATTTGCATCATGAAGCATTGTTCTTGCCATCTCTTTGACTATCATATTCTTTCTCTCAACGACTCCATTTTGTTGAGGTGTTCTAGGAGTTGAACATTGCTTTTTAATGCCATGACTTTTTGTAACGACCCAAGGAACCCTAGAGAACAACACTAAATATGCCATATTAATAGAACAATTTTTTTTTTAAATGAAATAAAAATAGTTTGCATAATAATCTAAACTAAGTCCTCTAAGGATCCTTAACTGTGCTACTCACAAAACTAAATAATCAAAATAGCTAGAGTCATTTCATTAACTCATCAAATGACATGAGTTATCTAACATGTAAGATTCATTTAAAAGCACCATATTAAATGTTTCAACATTATTTACTTTCATAGCATGTCAACTGATAATCATCATTGAATAAAAACATTTCTAACCAACTAACATATGCAAGATACATCACATTACAATATCCATTACAAGAAGGGTACACCAATATTTGTTACATCATTACAATGTTACATCAATGCTTCCTAGAGTACATGTGGAAATAATACATCAAAGTACAATATGAGATACAATTGCCAATACATATACATAAAGGTTGTCTTCACAAACTGGAACAAAATTTGGAATTGGGGTCCACAACAACAAGAACAATCTCCACACACTTGAACATTCAACAAGAATACCCAATGGAGCAAAAATAACCCACCTCCTGACCATGTGGAACCCTAAGGTCCACCCCATGTGCTAGGAGATAACACAAGGACCCACATCATACAAATAGTTAAGAAGATAATAGACTAATATAAACAGGGGCTATACATGACTCCAACACAACACTATTACAATGCCAACATCACATACAACACTTACATTACTTCCAGAGGCACACACAACAGAAGGAGAACAACAACTAGGGAATGATAGACTGCAATAGGGAGGAGTGTCATCACATAGCTTGCTATGGGTTATCCTGAAAGATATTCCTAGGCCCTAGCCCCCATCCTGGGTTATCTTGACAGCCTCTACCGATCCTCGACCCCCATACAAACTCATGTGGATTCAACATACCTTTTGTGAGGACAAGGCAGTTGATCTTGCCATTCCAATCCTTCCCATCTCATCTCAAGCCTAAATGAGCACATGAGCCATGAGTGAGGCATACCATTATCTTGATTAGTGTGAAATCTACCCATCCCCCTAATTCATTATATAGGTTATCACTAGATTAAGAAACTCTTCAATGAGTTATCCTAGACACCGCTTTGGGTTTCGGCCCCCATTGAGAGCCACTTCCCCTACTTGTAACTAGTAGACCCTACACATCAAGCAAGGAATTTATCATCTTTCATACATAACATAATCCACATAAATCCATACACAGTGCAAGGAATTTCTCATCTTGCACACATAATCATAAGAATCCATATACAGTGCAAGGCATTGACTATCTTGCACACAACACAAAATATTGCCAAACCATTTCCAAAGTGAAATCATCATAAAAATCATGCATACAAAATACTCCCTCTGAAGCCTCTGGAACCAACATATTAAACGTACTTCTCGATGACACAAAAACTTGAACATGTGTCACACAAATGACAACAATTACATAACCACTTAATCCAATAATCAAGACACAATCAATCAATTAATCATGACCATGAAGACATCCACACACATGCAATTTTTTTATTTAATTAAGGGGTAAACGCTTTTGACTGGAGCTATGAACTGGATACAACCATTCAACAATACCACCCCAACGGGGTTTGAACCTTGGTGGCAAGAACAACAATGCCACCTATAAACCATCACACCATGCCAATACCGGCATCCACACACATGCAATGAAGCATAATAGTTTAATACTTTAAAATCTAAATTACACAAATATTTATATTATCACTAGTTATTCCACAAATCTCTCAATCCATTAATTAATACCATAGTAATGCTCACATAACAAGAGACATATATAAGTCTAGTCAATTTTCCCCTTGTAAGATATAATAATTAATTGAGACATCCCTACATTATTTCCAACAAAATAACCTAGTTAACTTTATCATTTAATATTTAAGTAAATGAAACTATCCAATTTACATCATTTATTAAATAACATTCTTTTTGCTAATATCCCAAATATAATCATATGCAACTCATAATATAGAATTTATCAAACTAATAATATAACGAATACAATACATAAAATCACATAATATAACAAATGAAAAATATAATTTGATCAAACTCCAACGCACACAACAAATACATCCAAGGCTCTTAAAGATACTAAATAATTATAACCTTTGGCAGTCTTGACTATTAACATAAATTTTGTCCCACAATTAAAATACCTTTCTTTTATAAAAACATAATTAAAGATTACTTTATAATTTAATTTCTATTTATTTACTTAACTATACATATTTAAGGTAAGTTAATATCTCATACAAATATATACATATATTTAAAAGTAACAGTATAATTAATTAATATCACATACAAATATATGTATTCATTTAAAATATTCACATAAATTCTAAATATAAGAGACTATCTTCACTTAAATCGTTCAACCTATGCAAATCACCAAGATACAATTTCAAAATGAAGGCATTGAACTGAATAGTCATGAATATATATTATTTCAGAGGAATACTAACATTACCAGGGGATAATCACAATCATATGCTAAAGGAATACAAATATAAATTTTCATCAGCATTATATGAATATAAAAGCATTTTTATATTTGTATTTGCACATATATGTATATATGTAGATTTATCTCATATTTTATAGAACCAAATCATTAAAGACTTAAGTACATCAATTGAGCTCAAAAATGCCTAAATTTATAATTATTAAAAATGCTCAAACTTCAAGAAGGATATAGCTCACAAAGAAATAAGTGTGCATTATCAAGGAACACATGTAGCAAAACACATGCGATTGCTTCCAAATGGAATAGCTCATGGGAAACAATTAAACTTGATCAACATACTAACAATAAACTAGATTAACTTGGACTATTCTAATTACCAGAAGTAGGAAAGAACTTGACACTGAAGAACAAAGTTTGTAGTTGAGTTAAGAAACACACTAGATAGATCCAAAAGGATAGAAGAATTTGCAATGGTCAACAAGGCTATGAGTGACTTCGCACCAACAATGCAAAGTATGGAAGTATGTAGCGCCTCCCTTAGCATAATGTTGGGAAACTAAGATGAATAATAAAAGATGATTGCATCTTATGATTGTAACCAGAGTATGATTCATTCTGCTATAAAAAGGTAAAATATATTAAGGATTAACAAAAGAGGGGAAGAAAAGGGACTTTTACTGCCAAATGAGGGTAGCAAAATATGAGATGCACTATCATTGACCTCTGTAGGAAAATAATGGTGAAACTGGATGATACATGTAATATCATGGAAACAAAGGAGATCAAAGCAATAACAATATTCAATAAACTCTAATGTAAAATAAAGCTAACAACAAAGAACAATGGAAAGATAAAAGCGTAAATAAAAGAACCATCTCACCGAATATCTACACAATTCCATGCATGACCTCGATTGTCCTCCATTTTGTCGTTTGATTATAATTGCCCTCATATTTCTCTATGCAAGTATAGCCTATGATAGTGATTTAGCAAAACATTGAAGATTTAGATAATAGATTGTTTCCAAAAGTCATAAGATTTCAGGAGGAGTAATAATGATGAAGGTCAAGCCAATTTATAGAAAACAGGGTTTTGGAATGACATGGTTAGACTAAAAGATAGACAGACGATTAAAATTGAAAGATTCGACATGCATTGAGATTAGTGTCAGTAGTGACATGAGTGATAAAACATAAAAGGTGGGAATTAAGATTAAATAATAATTTATTTTTTAGTTGAAAGTGTTCAAAACTTAGAAGAATAATAATTGCATGTAAAGATGAGGATTAGTATGGAGGAAATAGTCTATTCGAAAGAAAGAATGAATGAATTAATTAAATAAAGTTATTTAATTAATAAATGTGTGCACACAAAAGAAGAAAACAAGATAACTAACTGGTTAAATCAGGAAGTCTCTTCGTTAGAAATAGACAAATATTAGATCAAGAGATAACGAACTGATTTAATTAAATGTCGAGTTAAGTGGTGAATGAATAATTAGATAACTAAGCGATTACTTAATTATAGAAGGATATGCTAGGATTAATTCTTTTTATGAATTAAATGATTATTTAATTCAACATTTAAAATTTAAGGATTAAATTAAATGAATTATTGATTGAAGAAAAGGCTAATGAATAATTAAATAATTTTAAGTGATCTATTTAATTATAGTTGAAAATGTGATAAGAATAAATTAAATAAGAATTTATTTAATTTTAGAAAAGGGATAACTTAATTAGTGATGTAATTAAATAAAGAATATTTATTTAATTAATCATGATTGAATAAATGTTAAAATGAATTAATTAAATAATTAAAATTATTTAATTAATAGATGAGAAAGGACTTTTAGAAAATAATTAAATAATTAACATTATTCAATTATGACAATGAAGGTACGAATTATGAAGAAATTGAAGTAGCAGGCCTAGACCAATTTTCAGTGTCTACATTTAGCCCCTCTTTGAAACAATGTCATTTCAACGTTGTGTCAAAGAAAAATATATGCCCTAGTAAAAGTAGGATGGGGAAGGATGACGAGGAAGTAGTGGTATGCCCCCTCGAGAGGACAGGTAGGTTCAAAGAACATGAGTGTGCTATTGAAATATTTGAGAGAACTTGAAGATGAAGGACAAAAGGATAGGGGGAAATAGATAAGGATGATGAAGATGCAGAAAAGAAGAAGTGTTAGCGTGGAAGACATGAATGTTAGTACTAGAAATATTTGATGTTTTTTCTGAAACATAATAGGCCTTGCATTAATCATCATTGGGCGGTAACTATACAAATGGAGAACAAACACCATGATATGAGATAAACCAAGGTGTGCAAGGTCATCCACTTGCTAAAAACAGATAGTTGCAGACAAGGAATGTCCTAACTCATACTAAGGAAATAGTTGCCCCAATATTTTTTTCAAGAAAAACCACAAAGAGAAAACAAATAAAAGATGGGTCATGAGACATCATCACTCCTCTAAATCCTTCATGGGACATCCTCGAGGAAGCTTAGTAACATGACTTAAAAATAAATCCAAAAGACAGTCGACAAACAACCGTCAAAAGAAAATAGAATTCTGATACATCTGTGCTTCTCTAAATCCTTCATGGAACATCCTCGAGAAAGCTCGAGAAAGCTAGTAACAGGATTCCAAAATAAAGCTAAATGATAAGATAAGATAAACAAGCCACAATGTCAAAAGCCAGTAAAATATTTTCTAGTAAACTTGATATGTTTGTTTGATTGTTTTGATTAATAAGATGATTAATTGATTGAGCCTAGTTTTAGGAGGGACACATACTGTATAAGACATTGAGTCTGGTTTCAAGTTTGTGACTATCTATATAAGGCATGACAAAATCCTAGTTTCAGAAAGACACGTATCGTATAAGACGTTGAGTCTGATGTTGATGTGACAACTTGTGGAAGGCTATGATCATTGTTTGACAGTGTCTGTATTTAGGAAGGACCCATCCTGCATAAGACATAAGTTGATTGTTGTTTTGATGATGTTTATTTTTAGGAAGGACACATCCTGGAGTAGACATAAGTTGATTTTTTTTGGTTGTTACTTTTGGCAATTTGTTTGATTGAATTGACGACATTGTTGACTTAGTCATCTTGTTGATGTGTGAATTGATGTGATGTGTTGACAATTGATTGTGTTTGACGATGAACCCTAAAGGATTGACCTAGTGCGGCCTCGAGGAATTGTTGATAGATGGCCTTGCCTACATTATACATGTAAAGACCTCATAGTTTGACTAGACTTTGACTGTCAAGATTGATTGAAAAGGATTTGATTGGTTTACAAATATGAGACATGTGTTATAGTGAATGTGATGAACCCTAATAGACTGACCTAGTGTAGCTTTGGGGGCTTATCGATTGATGGCCTTTCCTATATTATACACGTAGAGACCTCATAGTTCGACACAACCAATGACGTTGTCATATAGACAAATAGATTGATTCATGATTTTATACAGACAAACCTAAACAGATTGACCTAATTCCTCAGGGGCACATCGACAGATGGCCTTGTCTATGTCCAATCTCAGAGGCAACACAGTTTGACAATGACAAAGACTGATTAGTGCGACTGACTTTGACTCTATTTTTTTTTTTGGATCTTTGACATGTTTTGATTTTTTTTGTCTTTTTAAAGTTTTCTAATGTTTTTGGATTTTTTCAAGACATGTGATGTTTTTGGATTTTTTTCAGGACATTTTGTGATGTTTTTGGATTTATCTCGATGGTTTTATGCCCCTAGAATAGTCAATGTAAGAACCAAATGGCGTAAGTCAAGTGCCTACCCCCAGTCGAGTATAAGATCAATTTATTACGAATAGGATGGGATAAGGATACAAAGTGTGTTCGATGTCAATCGTTCCAAGTTATGGAAAGGACCACCATTTATTATGAGTGGTATATACAGGCAACAGATGGGAAGATAGGTGATATGTACAAGGAAGTCAAACTGGAATGATGGTAGACAAAGGAGCAAAGTTGACTACACATGGCGCCTTTTTTCTAGGTTTTCACCATGGTACTTATCCAAAGCACCACTGAAGTGGTTTTTGCTATTGGATGAATTATTTCTCTTTACTATTTTCTTGATTTTTTTTCTTTTTTTTTGTTACCAAGACGCATGTTTGCCAGGTTTTCACCTAGGTAATGATTTTTTTTTCTTATTTTTTTTTGTATTTTTAATGATTAAGGCAAAGCTCTCAGAAGCTATGGGTAGAACTTCTTCAGATGAAGGCTATTGATTGGTGTTGATAATGGTTCCCTTTCATGAGTAGAGAGTTGGTATGCTCCTGATCCAAAGGCTTCTATGACAATGTAAGTGTTGGATGTTGTGGTTGTGTTGATAATATGTGGTTGTAATTTATGTCAACACTATTAGCATAAATATATTTAAAGTTCTATATGTCGAGGATATTGAGAAAACTGTAAAGAAATGAGTTACAGGTTGTTAGTGGTTAAGTGAAGTTTAGTATGGTAGTATGTTATGTACGTTGAAGATGAGAGGTTGTGGAATAAAGGGTTTCTTGCTGAGTGTGTCTAGTTTATCCACGTCGAGTTTAAGAGATCCGCATGAAGAGTTGATAGAGTTATGAAGATTTTCATTCAGACAATTTTTTTTGTTTCTTCAATTAGTGTTCCTGATTGAAGATGAGGCTATTTCTGTTAATTTAGTTGTTGCAGATGCTTCTCTGTTGGTTCTTAATGTTTTTGGGTGCTTCTATATCATGCTCTATCTTTGTTGCATGTCCGCATTGATCATTGTGATCGTGATTGGCAATTTCCTCTTGCGTGTTCATATTTTTCATGTTCCTAGCCGACATGGTGTTGAAGCGTGTTGTGGATCTTTGAGGAGAATTTAATTGAAGTGTTTGTGTGTTTAAGATGTTGATTTAGGTCCTCACTAAGTTATGGCTAACTTTGGTTGATACGCATTGATTATTATGAATGATTTGGGTCGACAGTTGTATTCATTTTATTATTTCTTTGTGGCCGACTTGTAGTGGTGAAATTTCTTATTGCAGATATATAAGAGCGGTTGTTTGTTCGAAGTGAATGTGTGCCAAAGTGTGTGAGCATGTGTGTATGTGTGAATAATGTCCTAATCATTTGAAGGCAGAGCAGAGTGTGAAGAAAAGTGAAGAAGAGTGAAGAGTTGTTCATGCGCTTAACTGGAACTGTGATCAGGCATTGCAGATGCTATTTTGTCAGTTCAAATCCCTACGGATGGCTTTAATCTGAATCCTTTTGTAAGACAGTGTGTCTTCCTTTGTAATTGAGTAGTGAGCTCTAGGTAGTGTGCTTGAATGCAAGTGAATTCCCCATATTTCATTTTCATTATACTTTTAACAAGGTATAATCTTGTGGACTAACTTCCACCATGGTTTTTCCCCTAACAAGGTTTCCACGTAAAAAATATTGGTGTTATGTGTGCTTCTGATGTGTTGTTAATTTTTTTTTTCATACTTAATAATCAGATATGATAATAAATTTAATAAGTAAGATAAGTTTTGAAGTTTTGGGACAATTGATTCACCCCCCCTCTTAGTTGTTTGCTCTTGTTTTTCCAACAATTGGTATCAGAGCTAAGTTCTTTGGAAGAAGTTTAGCAACTTAAGGTGATCTGAGATGGCAAGTTACAAGAAGGATAGTTTGAGATTTGATGAAACAAATTACTCTTTGTGGAAGACTCGAATGGAGTGTCATCTGAGATGCATTGGTGAACCCAATTGGAGCATTACAAGTAATAGGTGTGTTATTCCACCAAATAGTACATATGTTGAGTATAACATCTAGGCTAAGGAAGATTTGTTGAGTGCTTTGACTAATTCAGAGATGACAAATGTTATGGATCTGAAGACTGCTTATGAGATCTGGAAAAAGTTGGAAACCTTGTATGAAGGTGATGATAATGTGAAGATTGCTAAGTTGCAGAGTTTGAAAGGGAAATATGAAAGGTTGAGAATGGGTGATGATGAGAATATTAATACTTTCATGCAAAGAGTGAATGGACTTGTGTGTGGTATTAGATGTGCTAGTGGAAAGAGAAGAATCTAAGCTTGTTGCTAAAGTGCTTAGATCCCTACCTGATTCCTACAAAGTCAAGGCTAGTGCTATTGAAGAGCTCCAGACTGTAACAAACATAACCAAAGATACATTGGTTGGTAAGACTACTTTTGAGTTGAGTGAATTTGGTGATGCCCTTCCTAAAGTTGAATCTGCATTTAAGGCCACTACTTCTAGAAGAGATAGAAAAAGATATGAACCGAGTGAGAGTTCATCTAGAAATACATTCAAGTATGAAGATGAAATCAGACAAATTGAAGAAGAAGAAAAAGAGATGAAAGAGCTGGAAGCACTTATTGTCAAAAAGGTACCAAGAGGAAAAGGTAATTATGAAGGAAAGTTTCCTCTTAAATGTTTTTCTTGCAATAAGATAGGTCATTTTGCATCAAGGTGTCTGGAAAGAGCCCATAAACCAAGACATAACAAACCTAGATTTCAAAAGAAATGTTACTATGCTGTTGATGAAGGTGTAACGGATGAAGAATCTGATAGAGATGATGATGAATGGGTATTTATTATTGTCAGAGAAAATAGTCTTGTATCTACTAAATCTGCCAGTTGTAAAAATGTGGAGAAAGCCTTGGCTGCTCGAATTGAAGAGAAATATGAATGAATAATTGATAGTGGATGTTGACATCATATGACAGGAGATAAAAGTAAGTTTGTGAGCTTTGAAAAATATGATGGTGGTGTTGCAAGATTTGGTGATAATACAATTGGTGTGATCTATGGAAGAGGATGCATTTCTCTTGATGGTAAGCATAATACTGATGTTGTTTTGTATGTGGAAGGCTTGAAGCATAATCTTTTTAGTGTTGGTAAAATGGTTGATAAGGGATATAATATTTAGTTTAATGATGGAAAGTGCAGAATATTGAGTTCCAGAAATGTAATTGCATCAGGTACAAAGAAAAAAGGTAATATCTTTCACTTGAATGCTGCTAGTAAAAGTTGTTTGATTGCTCAAGTTGATGAAAGTTGGTTATGGCATAGGATATTGTGTCATGTTAACTTTGATAATATTGTCAAGATAAGTTCTACAAATTCTATGAGAGATCTACCTAGGTTGGTGAAACCTACTAATGCAATATGCAAGGAATGTCAATTGGGAAAGCAAACTAGAATTTCATTTTAGAGTAAAAAACATTGTTCAAATGAATTGTTAGAGCTTGTGCATACTGATCTATGTGGTCCCTCTAAGGTCAAAATTCTACAAGGTTACAGGTATTTCATGTTACTCATTGATGATTATTCTAGAATGGTATGGGTTACTTTCTTAAGAGAGAAATCTGAAGCACTGGAAAAGTTCAAGATATTTAAAACTATGGTTGAGACAGAGACAAGTTTGAAGATTAAATGTATGAGATCAGATAGAGGTGGTGAATTCACTTCCGGTGAATTTAATTCTTTTTGTGAAGAACATGGAATAAGAAGACAATTATCTGCACCGTGGACCCCTCAACAAAATGGAGTTGTGGAAAGGAAGAATAAAATAGTTGAAGATGCTGCTAGAACAATGATGTTGGAAGGAAATGTCCCTCATGTCTACTGGAGAGAAGTTGTGAGTATTGTTGTGTACATACTCAACTAGGTACAAATCAAAGGTGATACTAGTAAGCCCCCTTTTGAGCTATGGACTGTTCAAAATCCTACTATTAAATACTTCAAGATATTTGGAAGCAGATATTACATTAAGAGAGATGAAGACATAGGAAAGTTTGATGCTAGGAGTGATGAAGGTATCTTTCTATGTTATTCTACTAAGAGAAAGGCCTACTGGTGTTACAATAAAAGATTGAAGAAAATGGTTGAAAGTGAAAATGTTAAGGTTGATGAAGACTTTGGTAAACCATCCAGAACCTATGGATATGAATCTGGTGATCAGAATGACAGTACAAATCAAGGAAAGCAAGATCAGACTACAAATCAAGTACAAATCAATCCGTAAATCAGGAGAATGAAGAAGGAGAAACTGGTGGAAACATAGAATAAACTAAATTTGAAGAACAACCGAAGAATAGGGTAAGTGCACAAAGTTGAGTCCATGAAACGTGGAAGTTTTTGCCATAACCAAAAAATTGAAATCGGCTTTGAGGAAATGGGATCCCGATTTTAATAAACGGGATCCCGATTTTTAAAAATTAGGATCCCGTTAAGGTTCGAGACCCGAGCCTGACACGGAATGGGATCCCGCTTTTTAAAAATCAGGATCCCGTTTCCCATAGGATCCCGAACCAATGGAGAAGGCATGGGATCCCGATTGTCACGAGACGAGATCCTGATTACTATGAAACGGGATCTCGATTTCTATAAATCGGGATCCCGTTTGGTAGAAATCAGGATCCTATTTTATACTGCTATTTATTTTTAAAGAAAACTAGATTTCACTACATAGTGGATGGGACCCCGAGTATTGGCGACAGTGACCCCCATAATCAGTTACAGGTACTCGCCTACATGCCATTTTTTTGCATTTTTCTATTTTGAATTGAAATTTTGAAGAAAATAAGTGAATTTAGCATGTTCTTTTTAATTTATTTCACGTTTTAAGAATTTTTTTAACTGTTATAGTAGAAATGAATAATCGTAAAAATAGATGAAAAATGCAATGAAACCTAAAGGTTTTTTAATAAAAATGAAAAAATGAACCTTGAATTGTTTTTTACAAACAGAATTTAACTTTTGAAACCTAAATTGTTCGATTAAACCAAAAAAAAATTGAAAACCCTAATTGAAACAAAACAAAAAATTGCATTTCAAAACCCTAGAAATTGAAATGAAATAAAACATTGCATTTACAAATCCAAATCAAGCTTTTTGAAACCCAATTCAAATCAAATGAAAAAATTGAATTTGAAAACCCTAGTTTGAATTGAAACAAAGAAAATTACATTAAAACCCTAATTGTTTAAAATTGAAACCCTAAATTGAATTGGAACAAAAAAATTGTTAAAACCCTAAATTGAAATTGAATAAATCATTTTGATTTTGAAAACTAGGTAATTTTGAGCTCAAAAAAATTCATTTGCATTGCTTAAATGTTTTAAATTTTATTTGCTTTGTATGGAAAAAATGATATATATTAAACTTTAGTTTCAATGTTAAATTATAATTAGATTAGAAAACAATATGTTAAAGAATAGTTAAAATTCATAAAGTTTATCTTGATGTTTGTTTGCAAATTTAGTTAGCAAATTCGTAAATCTAAGCATGTACAATCGATTCCAATTGACACTAACTTGCAAGTCTAAATTATGCCAAGGGCCACCCTAAATTCACCCTAAGTTTGCTAAACCCTAGACCCTAAACTGTAAAATCTAAACCCTCAACACTAAAGCATTTGAATTTTGTCTTAGGACCTTAAAATGAAATTTGGTTGCCTTAAAAAACCCTCTATTGTCACCATTTAGTAGAGCTTTTTGTAATGTTTTCACTTATTTGAACACATAATATATAAAAACTTTTGGTTTCTACAAGTTTATGAAGAATGGATGATCACTCTCTATGAAAATTAGACATGATCATTAGGGTTGTAAATCATTGGAAGAAAACTGAGAGCGTGAGTGAGAGTGCTATGGGTAAAGTTTCTTTCATTGGAAATACCTAAAATTATGTAGGTTCAATGTCAAGAATGGGTCTATTTGGTAGATTTATGAAAACTATTTTGAATATCTACAATGCCATAAAAGTATAATTATAGCAATTCCAATCGGAAACACTTGGGTACATATATATCATATGAAATTTAAATCTAGGAAGGTGTCTATTATATAGGAGAGTTGATAATACATGGAAAGAGGTTTGTATGGGAATATATGTATTAAGAAAAACATACCACATGACCTCTATAGGATTTTTAAGATGTGATCCTAGATAATAATCCACCCATGTCCTCAATCATAATGGATTCTTTAGCAATTAAGAGAGATTCAATAACCATAAAATTGCCTATATTTTGATACTATATAGATTTTATGTAGAAGGATAGAAATGCATCAATAAGGAGACCAAGATGGAACCATTTAACACCTACAAGGTACACCTATTACATGGGAAAGGGAGGAGGTACATGATGATAGGTTGGAGGAACTACATGCTATTATTACAATTTAGAGATAAGAGGGATGATTCATATAAAAGAAATATAATTAAATATTTATATTATTAAATATTAATTTAATATAATATATAAATAATATAAATATTTAATATCATAAAATATAACATAAGATTACAATTAAGGATAGGTAATGTTACAATTTACTTGGGGTTTTTCATGGGGTTTTAGTCTTAAGATTCAATTAGGTTTGTAGTAAATAGTTAGGTTACAATTAGGAATATATAATAAATATTAATAAAATTATAATACAAATATAAATTAATTTAAATATAATATAATTTAATATAATATAATATAGGAATACATTTAAGATTAGGTAAAGGTTATAATTTAATTAAGTTTCAATTAGGTTTACAATTCAATTAGGATATGGTTAGGGGTGCGGATCATTTAGCATTCTATTATGGTTAGAGCATGGGTTACATTTAAGATTATTGTTATTTTTGTGTTATGTATAGATTGATTCATTTTTAACATGATACTTTTTTTTATTAGAGGGGTAAACACTTTTGACCCAGAGCTAGATGGAACCAATGAGGCTATAGTATGACTAAATTTGGACCTCACTAGACATCTAGATCCCCTTAAGCCATCCTATCACCTTAAATCGTAAATCGATTTCTTAAGGGGTCCCAATATGACAAATTTCTTAAGGGGATCAAAGAAGTTCTTAAAATTTGGTGAAGTTGCCCAAGGCAACCAAATTTAACAATAATAAGATCGTGCAAGATTATAATATGAATGAGATTTCATGATCTAGGTTGGTTAGTTGAAACAAGAGTAGATATCAATCAACTATTCCACAAGAAAATGTTCTTCACTAACTTTCAAGTTCATTAAATATTCCAAGGGGCACCAAAACTTTACCCTAAGTTTTGTAAACCCTAAACCCTGAACTCTAAAATCTAAACCCTAAACACTAAACCATTCATTTTGTCCTACCCAACACTTTAAAGTGAAATTTGGTTGTCTTAGGAAAATCCACCATATTTTATTCCCTTATGCCATGTAATTTTGTCCTAGGATCTTACTACATGTACATCCCCTTAAGTTATCCTATTACCCTAAACCCTAAAGCCATCATTTTTTCTTTAAAGGCTCTTAATGAAATTTGGTTGCCTTGGGTAACTTCACCAAATTTTATTCATTTGAGCCATGTTATTTTCTCCTAGGACCTCACTAGACGTAAAATCCCCTTAAAGCCATCCTGTCACCTAAATCATAATTCGATTTTCTTAAGGGGAACAAAGAAGTTCTTAAAATTTGGTGATCAAAGTTGCCATCATGATCTAGGTTGGTCAGTTGAAACAAGAGTAGATCTCAATCAACTATTCCACAATAAAAATGTTCTTCACTAACTTGCAAGTTCATTACTA
>VDFB02142005.1:69521-90916 GCA_007258455.2 Sequoia sempervirens
TTCTTTAATTTCTCTTTTCCTTTCTATTCTGAAAAGAAATGCATCAAAATGTAACAATGTACAATCATTTTAATTCTTGCAAACAAATGAAATATTATAATATAACAATGTTGTGAAATACAATGAAAGCAATTGAATGCTTAATCATTTGTATATTTTGTTTTGTACTTCATTCCTAAAACTTATTTTACTAAAATAATGCATAACTGAGACTTGATAAATATAGTGCAAACAATACTTAATGCACATGCAAAAATTAATTGAACTTTCATTTTGAGATAAATCCATTTAATTAGCTTTGCCAACCGAGATGTAGTGAAATTGGTAACAAAACTAATAACCAAATGCACCAATTTATAGAAGAGCTAGATGTGAGAATACCATTATGGTATGTTAAAAAAGGGTCAAAATCACTTAAAAAATCATATTCCCCATATCATGGAAAACCTATAAAGTTCACAAAAAATCATGAATGATCGCATGGCCTTCACATGGGTGCCTAACCCATAACCAATCAGATTTGTTTAATATCGAGTGCTCCACAACTCTTTGATGGATCTGATGGATACATAATAGGAAATGAAACATACAGACTTGGGAACCTAACTCAGGAAGACACACAAATAAAAATGTAATCAACATACAGATGCACATGTATCCCACTCCAAAAGTGTATGCCATAAATGAATATTCCTCCAATATGCCTCGTAACTGCCACTAACATGTGTCAGCCTCTACAAAATACAATTACAATATGCCAGAAAAATAAATATTAAATATGTGTTCCTCCCATGTCCCTAGGAATACAAGAACTCATTCCAAGTATCATTGGAATTGGAGACACATGAATCTAATTCATCTTGCATTTTATTTCATTTAATTCCATGAAAAATTAAGGAAGATATTGTTTGTTTTCTCAAAACAGGTCAAAACCCCTATTTAGGGTAACCAGTAGCAAAGAAAATGTTGTCTCTCTTATTTTAACTAGTGAAATTTCCTAAAAATTGGTGTGTAAATAGTTTAAGATGTGCTTTAATAGATTCCAAAGTTTTAAAGATTGAAGGATTGGTTTGGGGCAGTTTCAAGCAAGCCCTAGGTTTGGAAAAAGTGAATATGACTGGTAAAACTAGTATACTGTGATGTTTAAAAGAGTTTTGATAATGGTTTTTGAATCCTTCTTGTATAATGTTGTTTTCAAATGATGTTTAGGTGTATTATGAGCCACTACATGATATGGTTTGGTGAAAACATAAGGTTTTGTGTCCATTGTTTTGACTATCATGTTCTAATACTCATAATTTGGAATAAAAAATGAAGGGTTTTGAGTGGGTGATTGTTGAAATGTTATGAATAAAGGATAGGGGATGGTTAATTGTGGTTGTGTAGGATTATATACACTTGTTTGTGATATTAGAAATTGGTAATGGCTCAGTAGTTGAGGAGTTGTTTATGGGGTCTAAAATGGCCTGATTGTTGTTATGCCAATCTATTTTTGATGAAAAATCCAATTTGAGATGTTTGTGTTGAAAAAGAGTTTTGGGCTAGTCTTTTGAATGTTGAATATGGTGTTTAGTGAATCAACAAGTGATTGGGATTCTTGTTCTTAGTTTTGGAGGCTTTAAGTCAAGGATTTGTGAAGGAAAGATGCTTTGCAAAGAAGAGTTGCATGGTAAATTGTTGCCTCAAGAAAAAATTTCAATTTAGCGATTGGATTTGTTGTCAAGAGGATGGTGTGTTGAGTTGTTTGACCTCAATCATTGCATCAAAGTGGTATCAGAGCTTAGCAATAGAATTGGGCTTGAGAAAGTTGGTTTTGGGTTTTGTGGTTTTGTGTTGTGGTTTGTGCAGGTTAAGAAGAACTTGGTTGCTGCTAAGAGGAGGTAGAGAAAATTTGAGTAGAAGCAAGGAGAGACTTCCTTAGAGACCATCTAAAAGATGGAATTGTTAAGAAGGCATTTGCAGGCAGAGGAAGAAAGAGAAAAGAGGCAAGAGAATTTAAACAAAGAGATAGTGGCATTGAAGCAAGAGATGAGAAGATTGGAGGCAGATTTTAGTGATTTTTATGCAGAGTCCATGATGAAGATGGAACAATGGATCAAACAAGCAACAATTTGGCATTTGATAGTGAAGAAAAGAGTTGTGTGGCCCATTAAAATTATTATTCAAAGAAGAAAAAGACAAGCAAGGACATAAGCAAGGGAGGAAAAGGTAAGCAATGAAATGGTAAGTATATCTGTGACTGATTTGACATCAAGTATTGAGGAAGTTCAAAAGGACAAGGTAGAAATAGTTGTGGATGAGCCTTAATACCATTTTCAATTGTTTGAATCCAATATGCAAGATGAACAAGTAAAGAAGGTTGTTGATATTGTTGATAAAGTTGGTATTGATACTCAAGATTTTGTTGATAATAAGGTTGTTAATAAATATGTTGCAAATTTTTTTGCTAATGAGGTGTATGGAGACTTGCAAGAATATGATGCAAGTTGTGGTTATGGTGAAATCATTGAGAATGAAGATATAGATGATGCTACTGAGATATATACACAAGAAATTGACTTTTGGAACATGAAAGCTGAGAAGTTGGTAGAGAGGAGATGGTATAAGAAGAAGAAGAATAAGGACTCAAGGATAGTTTCCAAGATGAAGGAAAAATTGCAAAATAATTGGAATACCGAGAAGGAGCAGACCAGTTTTCAAGAGGACTTGAATTTTCTTTTCTCCGGGAGTTTGGTGCAGGAGCACCTCTTGGATTTCATGCCTCCATGAGGCATGCTTGAGTTCTTGGATTATGTTAGGAAATTTGGTGTTGTAATAAGGTCCAATGGACCATTTAAAATATGTTTTTAGTCATATTTTGGTCATAGGGTCCAGTTTATCTATTTGGTGTCAAATTGTCACATTTTTGTCATATTTGCAAAAAGTTGCAAAATTGCATGTAAAAGAATATGAAGGGTAAATTTCATATGAAAGGTATATTTTTCAGGTTCAGAGGTCATACTGTACCATATTCAATGTAATTTGAGTCCTAGGAGGGTTAATGTGTCAAAAAGTGCAAATCTTGTAAAATTGCTAAAGTGCAAAAATGGCAAAAAGGCAAAATATGGTAGTTCAAGAGTCAAGTAGGTGAAAATTTAGTTGTAGTCATTTGGTATGGGATAGAAAACCTTTAAATTTATGGAGAACCTTGAGAAAGAGGCCAGGATGGATGTAAATAATGAAGAATCAATAAAGAAACCCTATTTTATATGCAAAATTTTGTGTTTTTACTGGTAAAATTGTGTTTTAGGCTACTGTACGGCCCCGTACAGTCATGTTTTCAAGGGGAAGTCATTAAAATTGGTAGACACATCAATATAATTCATCTTTCCTTTTATTTCATTCAATTCCATGAAGAATTAAAGAAGGTATTGTTTGTTTTCTCAAAATGGGTCAAAACCCCTATTTAGGGTAACCAATAGCAAAGAAAATGTTGCCTCTATTATTTTAACTAGTGAAATTTCCTAAAAATTGGTGTGCAAATAGTTTAAGATGTGCTTTAATAGATTCCAAAGTTTCAGAGACTGAAGGATTGGTTTGGGGCAATTTCAAGTGAGCCCTAGGTCTACAAAAAGTGAATATGGCTAGTAAAACCACTATACTGTGATGTTTAAAAGAGTTTTGATAATGGTTTTTGAATCCTTCTTGTATAATTCTGTTTTAAAATGATTTTTAGGTGTATTATGAGCCACTAAATGATAATTTTTGGTGAAAACATGACATTTTGTGTCCATTGTTTTGACTGTCATGTTCTAACAGTCATAATTTGGAATAAAAAATGAAGGGTTTTGAGTGGGTGATTGTTGAAATGTTATGAATAAAGGATAGGGGATGGTCAATTGTGGTTGTGCGGGCTTATATACACTTTTTTGTGATATTAGTAAGTGGTAATGGCTTGGGAGTGTTGGAATCAAGGAACACTGAGAGGGGGGATGAATCAATGTTCTGTAAAATTTAACTTCATTAACTTGATCTTTAAACCACTTATAGCATTGAACCAAAAGAAAGATGCAAGAACACAAAAAAATCAACCACAACACCATAACACAAGGATTTTTTTACATGGAAACCCTATTAGGGGAAAAAACACAGTGGAGGCTAATCCACAATATGAGTATACTCAAAATAAGTGTTTACAAATGGGGAATGCACATGCATTCAGGCACACTACCTAGAGGTTACTGCTCAAATACAAAAGGCTTACTACCCAAAAGAAGACTCACTATCTTACATTCATAGATAGATAACTAGAGTGGATGAACTATGTGATAGCATTTGCTAATGCTTGATTATAGTTCTGGTTAAGCACATTGATCGCATTCTTCACATTATGTTGGATTCTTCTCTTGAAGCTTTGTCTACTACAATATGAATCACTAATCTTTGTTTTGCTCAAATGAAATTGTGTACAATCGATCTATAATCCTTCTAACTTTCGCATCATAGCACATCACATATCAAAATGATATGAATAATTGATTATATATATATGCGACTAGAGATTACATCAACTGCATATCAGCTTTAACAAAATATAAAACATGTACAAACTGTCGGCCCAATCCATAAACAATTATCAATGCGCACCAAAAAATATCGACAAAAGAATAGTAAGGACCCAAAACAACATGTCTCAAACATGAAACACCTTAAACAATTATGCCTCAAATATCTGCAACACGCTACACTCATCTAGTTAGCCTTTCTCCATTGTTAGAGTAAAAATCAACAAACTAGATCTTCTAACTTGCACACCAATCAATACAAGGCCCTATGATTTAAAGATAAGATAGTTCATAAATCAAAAGGCCTTCCTTGAGATCCACAACACAAAATGATAATAGGAAATTACATATGAATGAGTGTACACAACTCTGTCGAATGCCATGTTTTAGCTTTGACAGTTAACACATATCTTCAATCTGACTTCTGGTATAAGAAAATACTAAAATGCAGATGGGATTACTGACTAGGGTTTCCATCAATGACAACACTAGATGACTTGTGCAGTGTCTCTTTCCAACAATCTCCCCCTTTGGCATTGATGGCAACACTTAGTGAAAAATGAATAAGTGTCGGAATCAGTACCAACATGAATACACTAAAATCCTCAAAACTTCAAAAATATTTTTAACCACAACTTCCCATGAGATGAATATGACATTTTTCACTGTCTCACACTCCCCCTTTGACATCAATGGAAAAGACAGGAATCCACATACCAAAAATCATACAAAATTTCTATGAACATGCTTTTCTAACCTACATGGACTTGAATATGTCTACAAAATTCTTCTTCAAATAGGCTTAAACTAGTGTCCCAACCCTTTTTAAGACTCTCCAAAATAGTCATGTGACCACAAAACAGGTAAGTTTGCATCTCTGCTGACTCAAGATTTTTTGAATTACCGATAGCCATAGCATCCTATGCTTCCTTTAATGCACTAAGCATTGTCTCCATTTTAGGATCAATTAGTCTTCTGAGCTCACATACCCTTTCAACAATTCCATCTTTTTCATGCTTCAAACTTTTAATTTTTTCAAGCAAGGATATGACTTGACCTTCTTGCTTACCAACAGAAATAGTTAGAGGATCAAAGGTTTGAGAAATATCTGCTAATTGTTTCTCATATTCCTTAATTTTCTTCTCATTGACCTCAGTGAATTTTGACAAGGATAAGCATGACTTGTAGATATTTACACCCTCAGATAATGCACCTTGAATGTTCTTTTCACAGGTAGATAATAAGGCTTTATCATTAGCAATCATACACTTCAATCTACTAAACCTGTTTGCATCAAATTCTTTCTAGACCTTATCCTCAACTAACTTTTCAAGAGACTCAAAGTGAGTACTTACAGAGTTGATAAGTTTCTCCAGCTAACCGAAGGAAGAATCAGATGAGTCCTTGACATGTGTGGGTATGATCTTCTCCAGGATACCGGATGCAAGACTTAGTAGCTCACTGTCCTCAATGTGAGATTTCAATATCTCCTCCCTTGCCTTGGCCTGAGCAAATGATGCTACTTCATCTTCTAAATAGGGGATAGAGTGGCCAAGTTGATAGGACATTCAACCAATTTAGGGCCAAAATCCTCCTATTGTTCTTCTAAAAACTTATTTAATGTCTTTGCAATGTCTCTTACTTCCATAGCAATCTTTTGCCTGTTTCTTCTTTCGATATGAGTTACTAGCTTGGCTGGGAATCTCTATTTATTCCTTCTTTTATATCTTTAGGGCTTCAATCTCATGGGAATTTCAGTATCTTGCTGCATATTTAGAGGGTTAGAGTCCTCAATTCTATCTTATAGCCTTCCAGCATTATTCAACATTCTTGCAGACTTGGAATGAATGAACATCTTCATCGCATGTGGTTCTTGAGACAATATATCGACCTTTAATGAGCCAGAATTTTTCTAGGTCTTCTTTGCTTCTTCCTCAGTCTACGGTCTTAAGTTATTCCCTTTATGATTTTCTCTTAAAATCATTTTTAGCATCATGGAGGATTTTCTTCATTTCTTCTATTGACATTATTGGACATAGATCAACAAGTATGCATTCTTTCATTTGTTCATCCTCAGTTCTTGCATTTACTCTCCTCATTTCTAAGACTTCATATAACCCTTTGGTGCCTTTCATGAGTATTTCTGTGAGGAGTCTATGCCCAAAGAAATATTCATAAAATATTTTGTGTGAAGCTAGCTAGGAGTTATTGACACTCCCTCAAAGTGTCCTTTTATTAAAAGTGGTTTGAGATTACAGTCGCCATAATTAAGAGCTTTTCCTTCTCTAATCCATTTATCGGTTTTCCTTTTCTTTTCTTTCTCTTCACGGAGGATATCTGAATAATTTTTGATGCCTTTGTCACTATGCTTGATTTCCTCTTACTTCTTCATCCTTCAGTTCTTCATCATCTTCTTTTCCTTTTCGCTCTTGTTCTTTTATCCTTCTTCCTCTTTCCTTCTCTTCTGGATGTCTTGACTTGAGCTTTTACTGAGCTTGATTTCTTTGTAGGACTGGATGAGGGTGCATAGCTCCTTGTAGATCTAGATCTGGTAGAGGATACTATCCCGGACTAGTTGACTCAATTCTATGAGCTCCCCTTATTTGATTTCTCTTTTCTTCTAACTTCCTCATTGCTTGAATTCTTAATGCTTTCATAAAATCTTCCTTCCTTTCTCACCTTCAGAACTGTCAGGCTTTTGGTGTATGCATACATATTCTTTCTCTTTAAAGGTACCAAACCTTTCTTCTATCAGATCTCAAGGTTTACTCAACAGGTGTTGGGCATACAACTCCAAAATGTGTTCTTCAACCTCATATCCCATAGGCATTATCCAAACTATTCTAGGTTTTGTTGCTTCCATCAAACACTGATCAATGTCAACCATGAAGCAAATAGTGTTCTTATATTTTTCCACAATAGATGTAGGAATTCTTTCCCTTGCTTGTATTTCATTCTGAAAGCTTTTTGAAGTAACCCCAAATAGTAATTTTCCTTGCTTTGCTATCATAATTCCTATATAATGTCTCTGTTGAATGGCACCGATGCGTCGCTTCCCATTGCGCTTTACAACTCCCGGGAACTTCGTTCCGCAGTATCAAGACTGAACATAACAACCGTTACCATGCGCCGAAATGTTGTTGTCGCCGGTTTTACCAGATTGCAATTAATTGGCTGCAGGAAGTAACTCACGCCGTCATATTTCTATATTTTCGCCCGGTGTTTGATAGGTTGCCGGGTGCGATTGCAGGATACAAAGTTATCTGGCTGGGTGATGAATTTTGCCTCAATAACCATAGAAACCGTCTTGCTGACATCCAATTCAGCAGTCATCATTAGTTGTGCTTGGATCTTTTGGCTCAGAAGTGGAACGGTTTGCCTGATGACTATTTGGTTTCTTCACATATTTCAATGCGGGCAACCACGCTAGATGAATTGAGGGCGAATAACAATGTATATCTCTTGCTCTAAAGAGTTGGTTTAACCATATGAACGGCATCCATCAACTGTATAAACCCATTCATTTTCCTTGGTGCAAAATTTCATAATTTGTGTTTCTCCTCAAGTCTTAAATTTGAGCCTTACATAGAATCTTCTCCCATAATGTGATTTATAACAAATTTAACATTCAAAGAGCTTCCTAATTCTCCAACATTTGCATGAATATATGCACTAATATCTTCAGCTTCTTTTAAAACACCATGGCAGGAAGAGAAAATGCACCTAATGGTTCTGTCTCATTGGATTTGAATAGGTTCCATTTGAATTTTGGGTGGGTTCTATCCTTAATATCAACTACTAATGGAGTATCCATTTCTAGAAATTTCAAGTTCACAAGTTTTCCAGATAAATACCTTTCGCCAGATTAGGGTTTGATCGCCAAATCGCCTTTAGACTTGTATCTCACCAAAATTCACTTGCAGAGCTCTCCAAACTTCTTCTCCAAATGCAATGTGAAAAATGAGGAATATAAGTAACCTTTTATCATTTGCACACCTAACTTTTTGTCGCAATAAATGCTTTTTCCCTAGATCTTCTAGATACCATGTTTTCATAGTCTGTGAAAGAAAATTCTTCTGTGGACCTTCAATTTTGCATAAATTTCCTCCACAACTGTTCCCAAAACATATGTAGATCATCAATGCAATCGTTGCAATTTTCCACATCCCGGTACCGACTACCGACAGGGGGTTAAAATATTGTCTTGAGAGCTCCCCCTAGGCTAGAGGCCTTAAACTAATTCCCGAAGGAATTTCCAGCACTAGATTCTAGTGTGGACCCATTTCCTACATCAGAAACACTCTTCTTCACCCATGTCTTCTTCATTTGATTCCTAATATCATTTGCAGTAACTTTTCCTTTTCACTTATCATACTTTTGAATATTTTTCTCTTTGTTTATTGGACCCTTCTTGCTTCTACAGAATCTTGCAATGTGACTGGATTTGTTACAATTATAGCACACAACATTTCTTTGTCCAAACTAGTTATTCCATTGATTTTCTCTTGATCTGCACTAGTTAGCAATATGGCCAAATCTATTGCAGGCATAACATCTGACATTTCTATTGAAAAAGTTGTTTGTCATATTTTTGCATTCAATTGACTTATGACCATACTTATTGAAATTGAAACATTGATTAGAGAATGATGGACCACTTGGATTCATTCTATTTCTACATTGAGTAGCTATATTACCAAATTTATTGCAAACAAAACAATATCCATTGAATTTTGAGCATTAGGTTGTCTTACTAGATACCTTCTAGCTTTGTTTTCTGATTTCCTTTCCTAAATTTCCTTTGACCAGATACCTTCTAGCTTTGTTTGTCTATTTTCCTTGCCTAAATTTCCTTTGACCAGATCCAGAGCTTTCTCCTTTCTCATATCCAAGACCTTGTCTTCAATCATGACTTTGAATCAGATTCATCCAAGCTTAGCTTAGCTGATTTAGAACTTCTCTTGTATTCATTTGAAACAAGTTCATCCATAATTTTTCTTTCAAGCTCTTCTTCATTATTTTTGGATTGTTGCAATTCAGCTCAGTGATTGAATCCACTCATTAATTATCTTTGCATTCTTTAGATTACTGACTGGGTGAGTAAGATTCTCTTAGTTCTTTCTTCAATCCTTTAGCAATTAATGTCGCAATAATTCCATCTGTAACTTTAGGACAACATTAATATCTTGTTAGAATTTTCACATTCTTATCTTTTCCTTCCAGAAAACTGACTTGGTGTTTCATCTTCCATGCTTTTTGCTCTCTTTATATTTGTAGTTTGATCCATGAATCCTTTCTCTTTCACAGACTTGTGGTTGATCTTTATTGAGTTGAATGAATTTCACCAGCATTCATGAGCTTGCAATTCCCAAACTTCAATTTGGACATCAAGATCATCTGATTACCACCAAAGTTGTTGTTAGTCTGTAGAATCCATTTAGATACTTCATGATGTTCTATTATTAAACTTCTTTACAGGGAACTAGGCTCGATACCATTATTTGAATCAAGAAGACTTTACTGACCGCAGGGGGTGATCAGGTGTTACACGAAACTAACTAGGTAACACTTGATCTTTCTATTATAGCATTAAACCAAAAAGAAGATGCCAAGAACACAAAACAATCAACCCACAACACCATAACACAAGGATTTTTTATGTGAAACCACCTTAGGAAAATGCAATTGGAGCTGTCCACAATATGAGTATACTCAAAATAAGTATTTACAAATGGGGAATGCACATGCACGACAAACTGCCTGAGCTCTTTTGCTCAAATATTCAAAAGAACTTTATACCTAAAAGAAGACTCACTTCCTTACAGTCATAGATAGATAACTAGAGTGGATGAACTATGTGATAGCATCTTCTAATGCCTGATTATAGTTCTGGTTAAGCACATTGATCACATTCTTCACATTCTGTCTGATTCTGCTCTTGAAGCTCTGTCTGCTTTAATTTGAATCACCAATCTTTGTTCTACTCAAATGAAACTATGCACAATCGATCTATAATCCTTCTAAATTTTGCATCATATCGCATCACATATCAAAATGATGTGAATAATTGATTATATATATTTGTGACTAGAGATTACATCAACTACATGTTGACTTTAACAAAATATGAAACATGTACAAACTATTAGCCCAATCCATAAACAATTATCAATGCACACAAAACAATGTCAGCCAAAACATAGTAAGGACCCAAAACAACATGTCTCAAACATGAAACACCTTAAACAATTATGCCTCGAATATTTGCAACACACTACACTCATGTAGTTGGTCTTTCTCCACTGTTAGACTGAAAATCAACAAATCAGATCTTCTAACTTGCACACCAATCAATACGAGTCCCTATGATTCAAAGATAAGATAGTTCATACATCAAAAGAACTTCCCTAAGATCCACAACTCAAAATGATAATAGAAAATTGCATATGAATGAATGTAAACAACTCTGTCGGATTCCCTATTTTAGCTTTGACAGTTAACACATATCTTCAATCTGACTTCCGGTATAAGTAAATACTGAAGTGTGGATGGGATTACTGACTAGGGTTGCCATCAATGACAACACCAGATGACTTGTGTAGTGTCTCTTTCCAACAGGGAGTTGAGGAGTTGTATGTTTATGGGGTCTAAAATGGCTTGATTGTTGTTATGATAGTCTATTTTTGATGAAAAATCCTATGTCTAAAATTTTTGTGTTGAAAAAGAGTTTTGGTCCAGTCTTTTGAATGTTGAATATGGTGTTTAGTGAATCAAAAATTGATTTGGAGTCTTGTTCTTAGTTTTGGAGGCTTTAAGTCAAGGATTTGTGAAGGAAAGTTGCTTTGCAAAGAAGAGTTGCATGGTAAATTGTTGCCTCAAGAAAAAATTTCAATTTAGTGATTGGATTTTTTGTCAAGAGGATGGTGTGTTGAGTTTGTTGACCTCTGTCATTGCATCAATCCATTATGATACACTATAAATATATCATTTTCAATAGGAAAAATTATGTACTTGTGAATAACCTACGGGATGATATTCATGGAGCGTTTAACCATGAATAGCTTAGCTTCACACAAAATTGGTCTAATGTCGGGATGATGGAGGATGACACATCTAATTTTTTTAGTCCAATTTTTAATGGAAGAGTGATCAAAATTATCGTAGGGAAAGAAAAATCATTATGTGGTTTAATCCATGATTTTGATTGTTCATAAGAATCTTGGTAAAGTTCATGCAATAACAAGAACTCCTTGGTGATCACATTCTCTGCACATGTGGGATCAATAAGTATTCCTTGTACAGGTATGTTATTGTATGACTAACAAAGTAGAGAGGACCATCAGGCACATGTCTAAGTAAATCATCATTAGTGAAAGCAATGTTAGGTAACAAAGTGGTATGACCCTTATGAGGTTAAACATTAATGAGACCAACCATGTCATGTAGGTCATCCTCATTATCAATGTTATTATTATCATCATCACTTGTGTCCTCAATCTTATCAACATTCATCACATCATTCTTGACTTCGCTAGCTTACAAAATGTTGGTTGGATGATTTGGCATTGGATTAGTAAATATTTGTAAATTTTGATTAGGTGGAGCAACTGACTAATTACCTTGATCATTAACTCCACCCAACTAGATATGATTAGAATCAATGAGGTCTTGAACTTGGTTTTTAAGATGCTTGCATCATTTTGTATCATGTTGTGTGATGATAGTGACAAAAGGAATTTGGATTGAAGTGTGGTGGTGGAGGCTTGGTGGGATCTACTAGTCTAATAGGAGGCAATCGAATAAGCTTTGTATTCAAAAGTTACAACAAAATTGAATGGAGGGAATTAGGTAAAGGGGTAAACTGTCTATCTCTTGCTCAGAATTGGTATGGTGTTGGACTTATTGTACAACTTGAAGCTCAACATGGTCTGTTTGAGATGAATTGATTTTTAAAAAGCTCCTTTTTGGTTTCTTTAATTGTTGATAATTGGTTTGATGTACGAGCTCTTAGTATGTTTAGATGAAGATGCCTCATACTTATTAATTGAATTTTGATAATCATGAAGCATCATGCACAAAATTATAAAGGATGTACATTTTTGAAATAAGACTTTTTCTCTAAGTTCCTTTTGCAAGTTATTAGTGAGCATTCTTTGGATTTTCACATCAGGAAGACTAAGATTAATCTGTGATAGTATCAATTGATAGTGGGTTATGAAATATGTAACAATTTTACCTTGTGTTTGTTTGCATCTCATTAAATTAGTTATGTTGATATTGGGACCAATTTTCACTTGGAAATGGTTGAGGAAGACATCAAAAAAATATTTGAATGATTGTATTGAGTTATTGGGCAATAAACAAAACCTTTCCAAGGCCACATCTTTTAATGACCTAGGAAAAATTTTAGCTAGCAGCTTATCCTCAAAAATAAAATCACTACACATGGAAATGTATATTGTTATATGGTAGCTAGGATTTCCTTTTGATGCAAGAGGGTCCTCCCCTCTACCAACCAAAATCAATCACAAAACAAACTCACAACAAAACTCTACCCAATTTCAACATTCAATAAAATGGGATTGCAACAAACTCAGACTTTATAGAATTGAAAGTAACAAAATCAATTCAATAAATCTAGTTTCAAATAGTCATAACATTGTTTTAAATCAAATCACAATTTAAACCAAAATTCAATAATTACACAACATTTGGTTTTCCAATAAACATTCCCTCTCCATCTTTAGTCACCCAATTTTTTTCCCTCTCTGTGAGACCTTTGTTATTTTCTAGTTGCTCTTCCTGGCGTCGCCTCCACACACTAACACACATTTATCCTTTGAGATGCAACCTCTGTTCTTAATCCATCACATGCCATATAAATGGCACTATTGTTCCACAATTCCTACCGCCCCAATTTGGATTCTACTTAGCTTTCAAGCTTTGCACTCCACTTTAAACCTCATTACTATTGGCCTTTCATAGTCTATCGGCCTCTTCACTTGCTAGTGCCCCCTACACTCACCTTTGTTGTTTCACTATATTAATCCCTTGTTTTGGTTTTAAGGAATCTATTGACATAGTTCTGAAGCACAACCATTTGTTCCATTTTTTCACTCCACCTCTTCTCATTTTTACATGAGCATTTTCATTTTAATTCCATTGGTTCCTTACACAGTCCCATCCTCTCAATATTGCATTCCTCTTCCTCTTCAGTTCATTTCCTCTTCTATCACACAGCCTGATATCTCTCTTCTTATCACATTTATCTGCATTTTAGTTTATATGAAGATCTTTTGATGGCGCACCCCTTCATTTCCATTCGCTGCCCCCTTCACAACTGCATATCATATTTTGTCCAATGCCTCCTTCTTAGTTTTTCAAGCCAATCGGCCTTCACACAAATCCATCAACCTTCGCTTCTAAATCTTTGACCTCCCAATTCATATCTTCCAATATATATGTTTGAATGTGTCTAAGGAATATTTTTGGTTGGTGCTGATTGCTTGTCCGCCCATGTGCTCTTGCACTACCTTTACCACTGTATTTCTCAAAACAAGGTGTCTCTATGTTTTGTGGCATTTGTGCTTTCAATATCTCTCTTAAAGGAATCCAAGAAAGCATGAGAATACAAAGATAAAATTCAACCTATTATAAGTGCTACTCAAACCCTCCCCTACACCATCTGTTAAAAATCAAACCATTACAACATAATTATGTACCCACAATATAAAAATAAGGGTTAAACCTTATACAAGGACCAAAGACATGAACATATAAAACTTTAAATGCACCTACCTCATTTGGAGACAAATGATATACTTGAATTAGGACCTCTTGGATAAACCACAAAGCCATTGAAAATTAAAAACCATGTGTCAAAACCATAAACACCTATGGTGAAATACTTGGACATCCAATACTGCTAGGAGGATCAAGTGACTCAATGACAAAGTCCAACCTTCCTAGAGAAAATTATAACCATCTTAGGACCAACAAGAATTGAAAGTATAACCAATTGGAAAGAGATCTAATTGAAGACTAAAAAAATAAAAGGGGATGTGGGTTCTCCATTTTTCTTTAAGAAAAATGTGGTGTGTTGTGTGAGGCACAACACCAAGAACATTGATGTTTAGCATCACTTTATTCATGAGATAGTGGAGAGTGGTAAGATCATGACTAAAAAAATTAATACTTAGGGTAATGTTGTATATTCTTGTATAAAACCAATGAGTATGGTGCAAGGAGGCCATGAGCCTTGTATCATGTACTTGATTCATTTTATGTTTATTAGTTATTCTATTGCAATGCGTAATATCAAGTGAGAATTTTTGGATTAGACGACATTGATCTTGCAAAACTAATGTATTTATATGTGTCTCTAACACCTTGGGAAAGGGTACTCACATGCTCGTAGGGTGAAAGAGATAAATATTTATTCATTATCATTCTATATCAACTTGGAGTATTGTTTTTTAATGGCATTGAAAAAGTGAGGCTACACATATGAGGTATTTAAGAACTTGATAAAGAGTTATAGTTTTCATTGCCATAAGAATTATTTTTTACATCTTTAATTGAGCAATTGGATGTTAGAGAGTTAGTGGAAAATTTTGTTATGATGTATGGGATTCGCATTATATGGTGTTCCAAACATGGGAATGAATGCATACCAAAGTAATGATAGCTATGGCATGTAAGGGTGATAGAGAGTGTTATATTATACTCTTGAAAGCTATTCTTCATGAATGGGGTGTTGAAATTTTAAATTGTATCTAGTCACCTAGTATAGGCCCATGATTTTGATTTTTTATTTTAGAAACCACTTGTGGTTTCTTATTTTTGTTTATTGTATATATTAGAGGCATGAGATATATATTGAAGTATGATAGTTTTGTAGGTATTTTCACACAACTATAAAGTTGTAAAATTGAGGAAATAAGTTGGATGTATTATTATAATGTTTACATTGTTATTGGTTTAACATAGATTTGTGCTCTCTTTGATGGTGGAGCTTTTTACCAAAATAATTTATCTACATACATCTCCAGTGTTATGAGTGCTGATTATAATTGTTTCCTTGTATGCTTATCCATATTCTAGTTAATATTTAATAGTTAATCACATGTACCTTTAATAAATTTAATTAGATTTCAACATATTATGCTTATATACTATCACTACTACTATTCACTATTTTTCTCAACAATCATAACCATTTTAAAAAAGTATTAGTAGTTTAGAAATGAGATTCAAAGTAATATAATCACTTCTCTTATAACAACTTTAAAATCACTTGTCAAAGTTTAGGTTTTGTTGATTTAACGAAAAAAGTGGCCATTGTTGGCTCCCTTCTTTACTTGATTCACATGCATTCACCCTTATGATAATCCATTAAATCTTTAAAAAATAATATAATATAATTTTAAAAATTCAATTATATACTTGTGAGCCAATTTATATTAACCTATATTTCATAAGCACTAATTAAAAAAATACACCCTCTATAAACTAAAATAGAAACCAACTCCTTTTCCCAAAACATGCAACTAAATAGGTCTCTTCAACCAAATACCCATATAGCATGACCTTAACTCATAAATAATGCTTAATCGAAAGTAAATTAATAGAAGAATGACTAATACAACCCAGTTTATTTCCAATGGTGGAAAAATACTAACCAAGTGTTTGTGGGATGGGCATGTGCACCAAGATGGGGAACCAAAAAGTGGCCACTTTTTGTTCCTAAAACAAAGAAAACACAAGCATTTTATAATGAAACATGTTCATGTTATGGATTGGTTTGCACATAATGCGAGCGTGTTATAATGTGCTTGTGTTATTTGAATTTGCTTTCACAAAATGTGGGCGCATTATAATGCACTCGTGTTATATGTTTTGTTTTGAAACTTTTTCTTTCTCTTTTGGTGAAACTATATACATGAAATAAAAATTTAAGTATTAATTCTAAGTTGAAATTTACTTTCATATACTTTAAGTTATATTTAATGTTTATAGTTTCAATATGTTTGAGAGTGGTTTCGGATCTCTAGGAGTTATAATGAAAATTCTAGTTTTTGGAAGATCTTATAATTTTTTAGACTCGGTCAAATTTCAGTAATCAACAAGTTGTATCATCTCTCTTTATCTCACTCATTATTTATCCCTTTAAATATAGACCTCTCTCTTACTATCTCTATCCCTTTATATTTGACTCTTGGGTAAGTGCACAAAGATGGTTCCCAAAAAGGGGACTTAAGTAGACAAATTTTTTCTGAAATCGGGAAATACTGACCATGGACGTGAAATTGAGGATAGTTACACTCAAAATTTTGAGATGGAACAAAAACAAGGATCAAAGTGCTCTAAGTCTACTTTCTAAACTACTAATTTATTTTGAAAATGGTTGAGATTAAGGGGTTCAAATGAGGGATGTACACAAATTGGTGTTGTTTTTGTCAGAAAAACATAACATAGCAACTCTTGTACAACCCTTGTACGGTGAACTTTTTTTAGTATTTTTAAAATCACTATGGTTAGAAGTTAGCTAAAAATATGTAGTTGATGCACAATTTTTCTAATAATTTTTAATGAATATTTTATTTTTTACTAATTTTCAAAGTGGACACTTCCTGAAAAATATAATTTTGGTCGTGCTACCCCTACAAATTTTGGAAACTAATTAATTTTTTTTAAAAAAAAAATTATAGAAAGGAGTCTAGTTTCTAAAAATGTAATTTATTTTAAATTTCGATGAACGTTTAATTTATAATGAAAAAAACACCAAACACTACTTTTTGCCAAAAAAGAGACAAACAAACAAAAGAAATTATGGATGAAATGCTTAACATCTCAAGAAAGTGAAAAAAATTACATTGTTGGATAGCTAAGAGAGAATCTAACATTAACCAGATTTCGATTTGTTTGATATTGAACCACGTGCAATCCTAACAGTGAGCACGAAACTGATTATGTGAAAAAATGTAGAATTTACAAAAACACATCTCTGGTTGTTGGGAATGCCCTCCAAGCCTTTGGTTTGGTATTCCAAGACAAATACCAACCCCAACGCTTGGGGATTCCCAAAAAAAGATATAACATTTGCGCATTATAATGCACTCATGTTATATCTCAGTTTTGACATGTTTTTTTCATTTGTGGAGAGCATGTCTAGAAAGACATAACGTGAGTGCAGTATAACACACTCGCATTATGTCTTGCTTTATGTTAAATTCTACTCTATTGAATGTATGTTTATATATTTGTATGTTTGTATGTACATGTATGCTTGTATGTCATGTATGTATGTATGTATGCCTTTATGTATCAATGTGTGTATATTGTATGTATGCCTATATGTATGTAAGATTGTATCTACGCATGTACATGTATGCTTGTATGTATGTAGGATTGTATGTACATATGTATTATGCTTGTATGTATGTATTTATGTATGTCTTTAGAGGGAGGGAGAATTTTAAGAGAGAGAGAGATCTAGAGTTGTCTAGGTAGGGTGGGAGGGCGAGAGGGAGGGGGAGGTGGAGAAGGAGAGAGAGAGAGTGATACAAGAAAGGTGCATAAAAGACACTCTACAACTTGAAAATGACCAAAATCAATCTAAAAATAATTCCTTACAACACAAATCCCTCAAATTGACTCAATCCCTCTTCTTATGGCTTGTATCCCTCAATAACCAATCAATGGACATATTTTTTAGAGAAGGCCATACAATGGCCTATCAAACTCCACAAAGACTCACCACATACTCTCAAAAAACATACCAAAAGATCTCATAGGGTTTATTTGACCCAACATAAAGTTTCAATAGGCTACCCTGCTTCTAGGCTACTCAATTAGCCCTAATTTCCAAAGGAGGTACCCTTAAAATTCTTGAAAAACACCCCAAACCCCTACATAGTCTTAAATTGTGACACAAAACTCTAGAATCACTCACCTATTTTCAAATTTAGTCTCTCTAATTCGCTACACCAAGAAACTCTCCTTTCTCACACAAAACACAAGGGTTTATTCAAAGTCCTAACTCTCAGGCTTATAAAAACCCACAATTGCATCCAACAGTCTCTAATTGGTCTGGGGAAGCTCACAAAACCAACACATAGGAACCTCCTTCACTGTTTTATCAAAAACCAACTTTGACACCCCATTTTCATATGGAAACTTGCACAATTTAACCCTAGGGTATTACCCAAAACATACAATCTCCACTTCCCTGCCTATAAACACATTGAAACACCTAATTTACCATCAGAAGAGTCATTCCACTGAGCAACAGATCCAAATAGTAGGTGGAATGACTATTTCATCTTTTAAACAACAATCAAACCCTTATTCCTGTGTAACAGAGCAATTTCAAGAAAACCAATGAAATATCCCACCAAATTCAAGCTTAACCTCTCAAAATGGTATCAAATGGAAGGTAACACATGTGTCTTCAAAACACTAAAGAATTTAGAGCATGAACAAGACTATGCGGGCTGTACAAAAAGAATAAACTTCAGAAAACACAGGAAGTAACAGAGAAAACATTGTAATTTAATGAATTTGATTTCAAAACTTCATCAACAACCTTTGTTCGAGCCTTTGTAGGATTTAAATACATCTTCCAATCAGTTTCTAACTATCCAATGTCTACAACTACTATTTGAATTCCATGACTCTTTAAATTCCCTTAAAGGTTGTATTTTGATAACTTTATGTTTTGACAACATTTACAAATTGGATTTTGCAACTTTTACATATTTTGACACCTAAAACACAAAACCAACAACATACATTAAGAATGGTCTTTTAGACCTTATTTATCATCATAGACTAAAAAACACTTCCATTCTATCACCTAGAAACCATGACTCACTTACACAAGGAAACGTGGTCTTATTGACCTTATTATAACCAAAACTCATCACTACTAAAGCCTACTCAAGATCAATCTAGCTTGACCAATGTTGACCAAAGGTGCTCCTGCACCATACACCCCAACATGGAACTTCTCCAAGTCCCTTGGAAAGTTTGAATTAGTCTATCTTCCTTTGTATCCTTCATTGCTCTGTCCTTCACACTTGCCTTTAACAGGTTCCTTTAGTTTATCACTATCCTTGTTATTATTGACCTTGTCCTTTCTTGAATCAAGCTTCACTCTATCAAATTGTACTATGGGGTGTCTTCCATCCTTTCCTTCATCAAACTCTATTTTCACAGTCCTCTCTGCACCTATACTCACAGTGTCATCTTTTGTCATCAACTTTCCTTGTTCCTCTTGCACAGTCCTCTGCCCCATGTTCTTTTTGTCTCCATTATTTGCACTGTCCATTGTACCATTACCTTATGTAACCTCTATCAGACCTGCACATTCCTTTTCCACTATCCAAATAGTATCACAATCCTTTGTCTTCTTATCCTCTGTCCTTTCATCTTTAAAAACTTATATCTTCTTATCCACTACATCATCAATCTATGTCCTAACAACCTTGCTCATCCCTTTATATACTGCTATAAGACACATAATTTTCCATATCAGTACTCCATCATAGATTTATTCCCCTTTCACAGGCTTATTACCTTTCTTCTTCTCAGTATCAAACTGGGTCACTTTCTCACCCATTTTCTCTTTCCACACAAAAGCTCTTCCCTTCCTTTCTATCTGCACATCACCCTTATCCTTCCTATTCATTGTCCTAACAATATCAAACTTGGGCATGGCTGCAAATATCATGTTCCCACCTTCCTTATTACTCACATATTCCTTTCTTCCCATCATGATGACCTCACCTTGCTCACTTGTTTCCTCAACCAATGGAGTTATAATAAAGGTCTTCCCATATTTTTCAATGTTGTAAGTGTTTTGTCTTCCATGATCAACTGTAGACCTATCAAGTTGCCAGGGTCTCCCAAGTAAAACATGGAAACAACTCATAGGTAGGATTTCACACACAACCTTATCTCTATAGGGACCAATTTGAAACTCCACAGTAGCTTGTTCATTCACCAACATGGTTTATTTTTCACTGACCCAAGAAACTTTATATGGTTTTTGTTTAGGTACCCTCTCCAAATACAAATTTTCAACCATATCACTAGAGACCATATTTTCAGTGCATCCAAAATCCAAAATTACTTTACATACCTTATCTTTGCATCTACAAGCAGTCCTGAACAAGGATTTTCTCTGAATTTGTTCTTTCTCCATGGATTTCTTCAAGGTTTGTCTTCTCATAATCAACATCTCTCCAACTTCAAGGGTAGCACAGAGAGTATTGGAACTTGAGCTTTCAGCTTCATCCTCATAAGCAATTTGGGCTTTCCTTTCAGATTTCCTTTCTCCTCCACTTGATGTGGTCCCAATATTCTCTAGACACTTGAAGGAAAGGTGACCAAACTCACCACATTTATAACATCATCCAACTCATTGAAATCTCTCCTTTGCCTAAAACTTGTTCTTCCACCTCTCCATCCACCTCCTGATTCAGGAGCTTGTTCCTTATTCTTATCAATATCTTCAAGGTCTTCTTTGGGCTATCTTGGTGTTGAAGATGTACCTCTGCCCCTAGAAGTATTTCCTCTTCCTCTTGTCTCCTCTTGAGTTTCTCTTCTACTCTAATTGTCATTTGAAAACATTGTTCCACAGTTTTTGGTGCCAACAAATTGATTTCATCTTGAATGTTATATCTTAGGCCATTGAGATATCTAGCTACTCTTTCTTCCTCATCCTCCTCATGCTTAGTTCTTATACTTAGCCTACAAAATTCCTCAGTATATGTTTGCACATTTTGTTCTTTTTTCCTAAGATTTTGTAATCTTTTAAGTAATTGAACATTATAGTCACAAGGAAGG